>BLSH010164238.1:1467018-1479646 GCA_018402905.1 Glandirana rugosa | reverse complement strand
GTGTGTGACAGGGAGAACCGCGGTAACAGCTCGTTACCGCGGTTTGTTTACATCACATGACCAGCTGTGATTGACACAGCCGGTCACGTGGTAAAGAGCCAAATCTATTGGCTCTTTACACGGATCGGAGCTGGGCTTTGTCCGAGGGACAAGCCTCAGCTCCGATCGCCGCGCTGCGCGCCCCCAGGGGCTCGCACGAGCTGCGTGCACGTGAGGCTCGTTTGTGACCGGCTGTGATTGGACACAGCCGGTCACGGGGTAAAGAGCCAATTTTATTGGCTCTTTACCCCGATCTGGGGGGACACAACCCCCCGGCAGACAAGCGATCCGCGATCGCCGCTGTGCGGGCCCCTGGGGGCCCGCAGTAGTGGCGAGAAGCGGAGGACGTCATATGACGTCCTCCCGGATCGACGGCCAGTCCCTGCCGACGTCATTTTACAATACGTCGGTAGGGAACTGGTTAAGAGCTGGGGTATGTAAACTTTTGATCAGGTTCATTTGGGTAGTTTCTATTGTCCTTGTGATTAAAAAAAAGTAAACACAATTGATTGATAATAAATGGCTTCAGCCAAACACTAACCATGAGTGAAAGAAAGGTTTTTGTTTCATCATTCATATTCCCTGAAAAATGGCCAAGAAATCATAAATTCTGCCAGGGTATGTAAACTTATGAGCACAACTGTATATATATATATATATATATATATATATATATACAGTGCAGTATGATTGTGCCTAGAGTGGGGGATATCACAAACAATGTCAAAGTGATATCTTACTCGACGGGGGGGCGAAGGGGATGGAGGGACTAGAAGTGTGCTGAACTGGAATTTGGGCTTTGAGCCATGCCTGTACCAAACACCACCAATATCTGCCTTACCAGACCTGTTCTCCAAGGAAGCCACATCTATTATTTATCATCAAGTGAAGCAGAATATTCCACTGAAATAACAAGAGTAAAGTTGTGAGTGCCTAAGGCTGATAGACCAAATGTTGCTTTAAGACAAGATGCAAATTTTATTACATCTCTCCTGGACTACAGCCATTACAACCATAATTATGATCTTATGCTAGCCTGCTGGATTCACCATAATGCAAAATAAACATATAAACATGGAATCCAGCGGTAAGACGGCAACCTCGTTTAACGTTGCCTTGTGGAAGGAGGCAGGCACACCAACTGCTTTAGGGAAGTCTCACCAACGGAATAGGAATTGAGCAATCCACTTTAATCCAAAATCCATTAAATTGTCCTTTAACCCTTTTACTATCTAAGTCACTTTTTTAAATTAGTTTGCACACTTATAAAATGCATGTTTTAGGTCTGAAGATTACTTAAAACCTTCAAAACAATATATATATTTTATGAAAGCAGAGACAATGTAGAATAAAATGGTGGCAGCATGATTTTTTTTTTGCCACACAATATTAACACTACTGTTTATCAAATCTGTTCAGTAAAAAATGCATACATTATTTTTAATGCACACAAGCACAAAATAATACCCAATTTTTCAGTAAAATAAAAAAGATGAGGTTGTACCAAGTGAATATACCAAACCTCAAAATTGCACGCACTGGTGAAACAGCGGAAAATTACGTTAACCAAGATCTTCCATAGACAATGTTTTACTAGCTAATCAATTTAATATAGATAACATCAATTTTAGATACAGTGAATTAAGGCCTTAGAATTACTGCTCACTCCGATGTGCACTATGTGCAATATGTGTGATGCAATACTCTATATATGTATGCTCCACCTCTCCAACTTGTCCAATCAAAGAACTCTTTTCATTCGTTCAGAAAATGGAAAGCATTCTCTGAATGGCACCCGTGCCAAGTGGCTGACCTCCTGTGTTCAGAATGCAGCAGAGCAGTTGCTCGGCATGGGAACCAGAAGCAAGCAGAGATCACTGGAGAAGCGGTGCCTATTATATTTATTTTCAGCTTCCAGGGGGATCGATCAGGTAAGGCTTATACATAGTTACACTGGTCCAAGCTGGAAATAATCTTGATTGCTGAGAAGCATAGGCTCATTTTTGTCCAACTAATAAACCGATACGTTGCCCCCCTCCCAAAAAAAAAGACACAGAAGCCGATTACGTTGGAAATAGGGCAAAGCCACAGCTTTATTGAACTTTTCAAAAGTACAACTTTCCAAATGTACCAAACAACAATGCCAGCCACAGCATACCATGAGCACTCATAAGACATAAACTCACATAGTCTAAGAGGCCTGCCCTTACCATCAGTGCCAGACAGGCATTAGACTGACCCCAGAATTTACCAAACAACAAAGCCAATCACAGTATACCATGGGCACCCATAAAAAATACATAGACTAAGAGGCCTGCCCTTACCATCAGTGTCAGACAGGCATTAGACTGATGTCAGAATTTAACTTGAGGACATAGCCCATAAACCAACATCAATTGCTGGCAAGGTCAAAACTGCCAATAAGGATGTGACAAAACATTGCGGGAGGGTGGGCAACTCTTGTGACAGCTGAATCTTTCCAGAGCAGTTGGATGTGCCTCAGCATAGCCTTTTTATAGAGTTCAGGTTCCACGCAGTCACCTCAGGTCTTTGTAGCCAATCCTAAGGGAGCTACTTAACTTCCATTTTAGGTTCACACCCAAAGTGATGCCATGTTTCCAGCAGTCAAGGCTCCCTTTCCCTAAAGGCGGTTCAAGGGGCCTTCATTAATAACCTGTAAATGCTTTATTGCGCGTTTTCTAAGCACAGGTGCTTTTGAATCTGCTTTATTGTCATAACTTGTTTTATTTTACATTATGCAAGTTTGAATTTTCTTAGCACGGATATCATATTTGCTTCGTCCTTGGTACATTTGTTTTTAACAGAATACAGAAAGAGGGTGTTTTAAGACAAAACATTCTTTTATGGGAATTTGGTTCCAGAAATTATGCAGGATATCTAGTTCACGGTTAAGAACTGCCAGTACCAACGAGTCCACAAGGACGCAATGTACAAAACCAGTAATTGCACCCAGTGTGCTTTAATGGCCGTATCAAAATAATTTGTTTGCTCACTGCTAGAACAAGATAGGGATGTTATCAATGATGTGTAAATTGTTTTTGACATCGAAGCTCTTTACCTTGGCTGCTGAGTTAGTATCTCTCCTCCTTTTTGTAATTATCACTAGGTTCTATTAGACAGGAAATGAGATTTCCGTTCACATGGACAATCTGTAACCAAACATATATTATAGTGGAGAGCTCTACGACAGGTCACATGACCAGAGCATGCTTTGAAACCCTGAATAGAAGCAACCATGGTAGAAAAGCAAACATTGCTTATAGTCATACACTAAGGACATCATGTACAAAAGGGTATGAATACGAAATGTCTTTTGTTGCCCACAGTAACCAGGTAGATTTGAAAATCAAAGCCCATTTCTGGGCAAACCCCCCCCCCCCCACCCCCCACCACACACACACACACACAATTGTGGCCATCCCACTTGTCTCTACCCATTCAAAATGTATAAAAAAATAACATATAAGGCACTTATTTGCTTACCTAAATCTGCTGTCCTGTGATCCTCTAAGGAACTCCTTCCACTAGTGGAGACTGGTGATCCAAATCCACATCCAAGCCCGCTATGTGTCTTTCCCTCGCTGCTTTAAATCTTTAGATCCCTGTGAGAATCCTTTTAATGGGCACCTCTTACCACTAATGGGAAGTATCCGTGTATCCAGGGAACGACATGGGCACTTGAGAAGAAACTCTGCTCTTCTAGGAAAGCTTTCCAAAAAATTTTGTAGTGTGTTTGTGGGAATTTTAGCCATTCAGCCAAAAGAACATTTGTGAGATCAGGGGCTGATGATAAATGAGAAGATCTGACTCGCAATTGACATTTCATTCCATGCCACAGATGTTCAGTAGGGATTAGGTCAGGGCTCTGGGCAGGCCACTTGAGTTCCTCCACTCTATACTTATCATGCCATGTCTTTATGGGCCAGGTGTTGTGCACAGTCATGCAAGTACAATGAATGGAAAGAGAAAGGACTACCCAAACTAGGTCACAAGGTTGAAGGTCCTTGGAGAACCTTCATGAAGTAATCCCCCAAAGGTGACATTGAAAGTTCAAATGAGTAAAAAAGTAAATTAACCAAGCTTGTAACCACCAAAATGTTTTTTCCCAAAAAAGATTATTTTACATTGATAAGAAAAGGATTGGTCCTGCCAGAAAATTGACTGTAATTTGGTCAAATAGGTGTATTCTTTTCTGTGTCAAGCGGTCGTTTTGATTGAAATATAATTCTAGATGATCAAGTTATCGATTCATTTTTGCCATTACGTTTATGACCTGCCTTGGTCATTAATACCTCTTGTAGTCTAAGTGATAGCTTCTGGTAAGTATAGAGTTAGTGTCCCCCCCCAAGTCTGTGTAAATTTCTAACAATCCGAAATTAAATGTTATTCAGGTTCCAGTATTTCTATCTCTGGCATTTACATATTTGACCTTGAAAAGGACATTAACCCTTTATCCCAGTTAAGCGCATTTTAAAACGTATTCATCCTGCATGAAAAATAAGAAATTAACATTATAATTAGATAGACTAGGGAATGGTTACAACTCCTGCCCATTTTGTTTTTTGCCTGTGGCCCCATTTCCCATTTATCAAAAATATCCCAAGCTAGGGACACAATGGCAATATAAACACATTCCATTAGTAGTCCAGGGGGAAGGCTAGAACCTCAGTTAACTTCTTATTACCATCTGTGTCTCTATTGGAGATTTACTGTTACTTTCTGATGTATGTTGTTTCAAGTGCAGGAAGTCAAGGGAGATTCCTCTAACGGGTTTGATGTTTGAGGATTTCACTCAGGGTGTAGTGCTTACCAATGAGTTTAGTCCAGCCAGGTTTTAGGACTTGTTGGCCCACTTTTTTGAAAAGAAAGTAAAAGTTCTACAAAATAACAGTTACCTTCACAGGGGTTCCAACATCACTTTAAACACAAAATAAAAATGTCATTAAGCCTTCTGGCTTCCTCTTGTAGTGCTGCTGCTCAGGCCTTTGGTATGGTCCCTCAGACCACAGCACCACTGTGCACACATACTACTCTGTACCAATCTCTCTGCACACTGACAGTTCTCTGCTGCATTGGCCCATGCCCTGGCCTAGGTAGAGGACCTCCTGTCTTCTGGGTGGAGCCATCGCCTACTGGTCTTTTGTAAAACCTGGACACAAGGTTAGAGACTCTTTAAAGCCTCTGGACTCCAGAACCCAATCTGGGAATTAAAAAACCCCAGAGAAAACCAAAAACATAACTTTCTTCGGTTTTCAATTTAATTTGAATTTGGATTTTCAATCTGCCTCTTTGAGAACCTTATGTTCCTTTTACCTCTCCTTCCACAGTGGCAGGGCCATGCACTGTCACATGGGATAGAGAAAAAACACTGACAGTGGTTCTGATTATATCTAAAACAAACATTGCATAATGTCCACCTTCCATAAATTTTATTCTAAAATACACTCAAGTTTCCCCAAAACTTCAATCTGACATTCTAGATGAGATTCCACTCCCCAAACTAGCATCAGAACATTGGGCTGAACTCGAAAAACCTATAACGGTAGCAGAAGATTTACATGTACATTGAGGACCTTAAGAGAGGCTCTGCTATGGGTCCTGATGGTTTCTCGACTTACTATTATAAGGCTTTTGCTACATCCCTCTGCCCTTTTTTAACAAGGTTTTTAACTCTCTTAAAAAGGGTTCTGCATTGGATAGCAATGCAAACATGGCTTACATCTCAGTTATTCCCAAACTGGGAAAGGACCCCTCTAAAGTAAGTAATTATAGACCTATCTCGCCTGATCAATAATGATTTTAAAATTCTAATCAAAGTTTTAGCTAATAGGATGTCTGCTTTTAAAAGCCAATATATTCACAAGGACCAAGTAGGATTTATTCCCGGGAGACAGGGGCCTTACCAAATTAGAGCCATTGATGTTATCACGCTTCTGCGATTGAGATTGGATAGTGCCCCCCCAGGAGGGCTTCCTTTTATCTATCGATTTATAAAAGGCCCACAAGTGTGCTCTTTTCACAGGTGATCTCCGCAGATGATCTCCTCTTTGTCACCTCTCCCCTAATCCCTACCTTGAACATCTTTAAACTTTTACATGATTTTGAGATGGTTTCAGGATGGTTTCAGGATTACAAGTGAATATGTCAAAATCCTCTCCACTAAATGTCATCATCACCCAGTCGAAAGGATTAAGGATCACTTTTCTTTCTCCTGGAATTCTCTCTCAATCCCCTATATGGGAGTTCATTTGGCAGCCAATATAGACCAACTCTGCACAGTTAACTATCCTCAGATTTATAAGTAATTAAAGGACGATTTATCCGATTTAACATGGCTGTTATATCTCTTCCGCTCTCTTTCTATACCAATTTTGAAATCTCACTTGCTTAAGTTCCAATCCAAAATAATTCAGTTTGTTTGGGGAAACAAAGGCCATAGATGTCCCAAAAGCATGCTATTTCGATTGAGAACTCAAAGGGGACTGGGCCTTCCTACTTTTTGGAACTATTATCAGGCGGCACAACTAGCTCAGATCTCCATCATTTACGCACGGGGTAATATGTTTTCTGTCCCCAAATAAGGAATTTTTGGAACAAAATCTTTAATTTAAAGCACAGGGTCACGGGGGCTGCTATTCCCAAAACACCTCAAATTTCCCCGATAAACGAAAACATAGCTAAAACCACTAAAAGCATGGAAGCAGCCATCAGTTTCCTTTGCAGCAGTAAAGAGAAAGATTTAATAGATTATGGCCCAGGAAAAATCAGTTAGTGTATTCCAGGATACAGTTCAGAAATTTGATCTGACTTGGGAACCCTGGAGCAACTACATACAAAGGGCCATGTAACCTTTATGGTTTACTTTAAGTTCTTTATTGCCCCATTGTCTGTTGTCCCCCCTGTCTGGAGGTCTCTCTTCTCCTCTCTTCTTTCTTTCCTTCCTTTCCTTAGTTATCCTCACTATTTCAAAATATTAAGCTTTAATTGATTCTAATAGATTGTAGAAGGTTCGACACAAGGGTCTTTCATTTGTTAGACATGGGGACTGAAGTTTTGATGGGGCCCCACTTTATAGGTGGCTTCCCTTCTGTCTATACCATCCCTTTAAGTTAACATTACCCCTTTGGATATGTTTATTTTATATCCTGGAGGATCACCCTCCCTCTTCAGCGCCCCACTTCTCATTGTTCAATTTATGTCTACTAGATGCCTTGTTAGTTATTATGTCTGCCCTTTTTATGGTTTTGTTGCCATGATTGTTAACTATGTTCTTTCATTCTGAAAATTGAAATAAACATATTGAAAGAAAAAAAATATTACATTTTGTCTAGAGATATCTTTTAAGCTTTTGTCCAATGCAAAATCCCTGTGGATCCATCTTTCATTTGCACACAATCCTCATATAGCTGAACCCTAAAAATTGTTCTTCGCTCCACTTGTCATTTCACATTAATTGGCATTCATCCATGATCATTCTATGGTTTGCTTATCAGCAACTGCCTGTACTGAAATGGCACTTTTCGTTTAATACAGCACTCATCCCAGACCAAGGAAAGTGCTCGCTTCAGGTGTAATATCCACATCATAATAATTAATGTGCCTGTTTTATGCTAGCACATATGTCTGCCTTTCACATTCACCGAGGCTATTTCTACATAATGAATTCCATCTCTTCTCCTGTGTATGCTTCATGCCCATCATAACACACTGAATAAAATTTAATATCAAGGTCTAGGCTGTCAGTATTACTCAGAGCTGGCTATGTAATGAGACAGAAAGTTGCTGCACAGCAATGATGCCCACATTATTAACGCAATGAGCTTGTCCTTTCATTACATGCCATACTTAAATATGAATTCCAGGTATGGATATTTTTGCATAGTTACATCGGTCAAGCTTGGACCAATGTAAGTATATATGTTCTTTACCTGGCCAATTCTCATGGAAGCTGGAAATCACTGTAGTAGACACCGTTACAACAGTGAACTCCACTAGCTTCAGAGCTGCCCTACTGCTTAGAGAACACAGGTCACTTGCCTTTGCTTTTTCTCAATGAGTACAAATCATTTTCTGATTAGACACGGTTCAGAATGGGTCAGTGACTTCACAATCTCCACCTTGTTTAATCAGAGATCACTTTGCATTCATTGAGAAAACGCAAAGTGTTCTCTGCATGGTGCCCATGCTCAGCAAGCAACCTCTTGAGTTCAAAAGTAGCAGAGCAGCCATTCGGCATGGGACATGGAAGCTAGCGATGATCACTGTAGTAGAGGTGTCAGCATCATGTGACCACATTTCATTAGAAAATTCTGCACTGTGCGCAATATAAAATTCATATTATTAATTTCCAGAGTCTGAAGGCCTTGCCCTTGTAAATCTTACTCATCTGAAATAGTCCATTCTTGATATACATTTCTATGTTTTAATCTACAGGATAGTGATCTCCAGGCTTCCAGTCAGCAGTGACCCAAGTTCCTTTTATCTCTAAGGGCCATCCAGTCACCAATTCTCCAGGTGCTTGAATTGAAACTAAAATCTCTCAATTAACATTAACTTTTAACATTAATCCTTATGCTGCTACTAGTCTTGTCTAGTAAATTGATAGGAATGTTTATTATATGTACTTATTTGAAACTTTTTTTTACATTTCTTCAGTTGCTCCCTGGTTTCTGGCCTAGGCCAAAATGATGTCATACATGCCAGGAGTCTTCATGGGCATTTTTTTCTTTCATCTGGAGGAGGGATTTTCTCAGCTAAGCACACCCTCCTGCCTGTATACATGAGCTAAGGGCAAATTGATTTGAGGAAGTAAATGCTACACGAATCATCTGCTTTGCTCAGGATGACCCCGGCTAGAAATGCTAGGGGGTGTTTTTCTAAGTGATCTCTCAACAAAATGGAGAAATGGATGGATGGGTGAGTTGGCTTTGAATATTAAAAATACATTAAATAGCATTTTTAGTTTGTAGTGCTCAGATACCGTTGAGTTCAACTTTAAGTTCCTCTACCACCTACTTCGTTTTTCTCCCCCAACTCCTCTGTCACAGGAACCAGGGCAAGGATATGTGAGAGGGTGCAACATGGTGTGACGGCAGTAACTCACACACAGTCCAGTTGCAAATAGAAAGAACTTGTATTGTACTAGTAATATTACAACTCACAACAAGCTCGGTGGAAGGCAGCCCAACCAGGAACACTCACAGAGAAACAGCAGATTGTAGCAGAGCAGATCTCAGCCGAACTGACAGCGTCTGTCTTGAGGAGCGAAATGCGGCCTGGCCAGTCCAAGCCTAAGCGGGGAAGTGACAGGTCCCTAGTCTTTCCTCACTCACCTGGAACCTTCCCCTGCCACTATTACTGTCCCTGACAGATGGGTGATATGTCCCTATGCTACCCACGTGCTAAATGTGTACCACACTCAGGAGCCAGGGTACTAAATAGACTCTGCCTGACCCAAGATGGCCACCAGAGTCATATGAACTGCCAGCATCCAACCAGATCATTGCCCCAGTGACCCAGGAAACCATAGAACAGGGGTGTCAGACTCAATTTCATTGTGGTCCACATCAGAATTATGGTTTGCTCTCGAAGGGTCGGTGACTGGGAAGCAAAACATTTTGGGTCTGGAGGACCATCAGAGGAGGGCTGTAGCCAGCTGCCAGTGTCTGCTAAATGCTGAGGTCAGGGGAGGTGGAGACAAGGGGATGCTGCTGCTGCACAGAGAAGCGCAGGATCTCTATGAGGAGTGCCGTCCTCCTCTCTGTTGCCCACTGCTGAGACGAGCCTCTTTGCAGCTGCATAGAGAAGAGCAGGACCTGGTGAAAGAGTTCTGCTCTCCAGTCTGCTGCCCACTGCTGATAACAGGTGGGGCGGAGACGTGCAGGGTGCCTCAGCTGCAGGAGAGGTGCGAGGGCCCCATGAAATGGCCTGGCGGGACGGATTGGGCCCACAGGCCTTGTGTTTGACGCATGTGCCACAGAGGAACCATGTTCCTCTTGACTTCCTCTTCTTCTGTGCTGTCGCTGTGGTTGAGCGCCACCTGTAATGGAGAAAATAGACTGCACAAACAGGTAGCTTTTTTTAGGAATGGTTGAGGTTAGCAGGCCAGCCAGCCATACACTGATTGAAATATGATTCAGCAAGGAACCATACAATGCCTGTAACATGATCTGTGAATGGGGAAAAGTCTGATCAGTCACTTGATTCTCTTCTACATTCACAGATTATGTATTAGACAGTATAATCAGTGGAAAAACTTTTCTCACTGGAGGAGAGGGCAGAATGGGGCGTTTCCCCATCAAATCATCTTTAATGCAGCTGAACCCAGAGACCCAAAGCTTTAACCCTTACAGTGCCAAAAGTTCAGGAGCAGGAAGAGGACAGGGCAGTCTGGTAGAAAATATTTCCAAAGAATCCAGCAGCCTGCCCAATGTGGGACATTCTTCATTAAAGGAAATTAATGTAATTACAGCTGTAAAGAAACAAATTTTTTTTAGCTAAACTTCAGATTCAAAGTGGTTGTAAAGCATCAAGGTTTTTCACCTTAATGCAGTCTATGCATTAGGGTGAAAAACCTTCTGTGCTGCAGCTCCCCCCAGACCCCCTTCTTACTTTTCTTACCCAAGCCCAATCTGATCCAGTGATGCGTAGGAGTGCAGCAGCTCCAGCCGCTGTCTTTCTCCTCATTGGACAGATTTATAGCAACAGTAGCCATTGACTCCCACTGCTGTCAATTAAACCCAGTAACACGGGAGTGGGGGGCGGGGTCAAGTTCCACTGTCTGTGTCAATAGGCGCAGTAGTGGGACTCAGGAGCAAGCCCCCAGGCAAAGTAGCTTTCTGTGGGGGCACCAAATGAAGAGGAGGAGCCTGGAGCGCCGTCAGGATTTGCAGGATTGGGGATGCTCTGTGCAAAACAACTGCACAGAGCAAGTAAGTATAGGCATGTTTGTTATTTTTATTTTCAAAAGTGAGGGTTTACAACCCCTTTAAATACCCTCAAAAGAAAACTATTTTGAGCTTTACCCTTACAATTTAAAAACATGAGGGGTGGGTAATGGAACAACAAAGGAACTTCACCCAACAGAACCCTCTGTGAGGAACCAGACGTGTCTCACATGGCCGCCTGCAAAACTTTGTGGCCAAACGCAGCATCCAAAGATGCTAAAACATCAACTCTGTAAAACTTTGAAAAGATGTGCACTGAGGACCAAGTAGCCGCCTTGCACACCTGAGACACAGACGCCTGGTGTCGGAAAGCCCAGGAAGTGCTAATCGCCCTGGTAGAATGAGCCGTGACCGGAAAAGGAGGCTCCAGACCCCGAACAGCCTAGGCTTGGGTCACTGTCTGTCTAATCCAACGTGAAATAGTGGCAGACGAGGCCGCCAGACCCTTGCGTGGGCCATCCACCACTACAAAAAGTGCATCCGACCGCCGAAAGGAAGCTGTGGGTGCCAGATACACCCACAGGGCCCGAACAACATCCAGGGAATGTAAAGCATCCTCCCTAGGGTGAGATGGGCGCGGGCATAATGAAGAAAGGACAATGTCCTCATTGATATGGAAAAATGACACCACCTTCGGGAGAAAAGAAGGTGATGGCCGTAGAACTGCCTTATCTTTGTGTAGGGCCAGATATGGAGACCTACATGATAGAGTCGCCAACTCAGACACCCGCCGAGCGGATGTGATAGCTACCAGGAAAGCCACCTTTTGCGAAAGCAATTGCAGCGATATTTCTCTGATATTCTCAAAGGTTGGCTTCTGAAGAACTGAGAGGACCAAATTGAGGTCCCATGGTGCCAGAGGCGACCGTACCTGGGGGGAACCCCCTGCACAAAAGTACGGATCAAAGAATGCGTTGCCAAAGGACGCTGTAAAAAGATCACTGGGGCAGAAATCTGACCGTTGTTCCTACTCACCGCCAGCTTCTGGTTGAGACCCTTCTGCAGGAAAGCCAGAACCCGAGATACCGAAAAATATTGGCGATTCCACCCCCCATTCTCACACCAGGATATATAAGTAGAGTTGAGCGAACCCGAACTGTAAAGTTCGGGTCCATACCGAACTTTGGGGTGTCCGGGACCCGGACCCAAACCCGGACTTTTCAAAAAAAGTTTGGGTTCGAGTTCGGGGTTCTGGTATTTGATTCCACATGTCGAATAGCTGCCAAGGGCAGCCAATCAACAAGTGTTTCACTGGTTTGCCCTTAGAAGCCATCACAGCCATGCCTACTAATGGCATGCCCGTTTGGTCACTTTGTGAACAACTAACCGACGGGAACCGTCGATAAGCTGTACACCTTAGTTTATGGTCTTGGGGCTTGAGCTTGGGTTTGAAAAAAACTTTTCAGGCCCAAACCCAGGCCCAGGGCCTGTGGGGTTTCAAGCCATACCTGGGCTTGAAATGTCAAGCCCAAGCGAGTTGAGATGAATATATAGGACCACACTCTTACCCCCCACCTTAGCGGTTATAAAAAGCCATAGAGCCCAAGACCGAAAGGACGTCTTCCCAGAGTTGGTCTTCGACCGCCACTCATCCTTGTTGCCAGTCTAAAGACGGGGTCACT
>BLSH010164238.1:1437262-1466971 GCA_018402905.1 Glandirana rugosa | reverse complement strand
CTAAAATCATCTCCAAGTTGTATAGGGAAAGTTTCTTCCAGCCGCATAGAGAGCCATATTATTGTTCTAAAATCATCTCCAAGTTGTATAGGCAAAGTTTCTTCCAGCCACATAGAGAGCCATATTATGGTTCTAAAATCATCTCCAAGTTGTATAGGCAAAGTTTCTTCCAGCCGCATAGAGAGCCATATTATTGTTCTAAAATCATCTCCAAGTTGTGTAGGCAAAGTTTCTTCCAGCTGCATAGAGAGCCATATTATTGTTCTAAATTTTAGAACAATAATATGGCTCTCTATGTGGCTGGAAGAAACTTTGCCTATACAACTTGGAGATGATTTTAGAACAATAATATGGCTCTCTATGCAGCTTGAAGAAACTTTGCCTATACAACTTGGAGATGATTTTAGAACAATAATATGGCATATGGGACCGCATCGAAGGTGGACCCCATGAGGCCCAAGACTCGCTTGCAAAACCGTAGGGATGACCATTTCTGGGACAGCAGGGACCGAACCGCTGCTTGAAGCTCCTGTCGCTTGTATGGTGGGAGGAAGACCTTCGCCTGGGCCGCATCCAGAATCAGACCCAGATACTCGAATCGGTGAGACGGGGTCATCATCGACTTCGGGCGATTGATCACCTAGCCGAACTCCTGCAGAGTGTGCAAGGCGATCGTCACATTGTCCCCGAGAGCTGGAGCCGACTCTCCTCGCAAGAGAAGGTCTTCCAAATACGCAACCACCACAATGCCCCTCTGTCTCAGCAGAGCCAGAACTGGGGCCAGCAGCTTGGTGAAGACCTGGGGCACAGAGGCCAGGCCAAATGGGAGAGCCATGCACTGATAGTGATGCTCCCCGACCGCAAAGCACAGGAAGCGCTGGTGCCAAGTGCATATGGGAACAAGCAGGTACACATCTTTGATGTCGAGGGAAGCCAGGAAATCGCCCTGGTGCAGAGCCGCTACCACAGAGCAGACAGACTCCATCCTGAATCTTCGTACACGTACGAAGCAGTTGAGGGCCTTCAGGTCCAGGATTGGATGGACCCCATCCTTCTTCGGGACCACAAACAGGTTGGAGTAAAACCCGTGGAAAAGTTCCGCACGCGGAACGAGGACCATTACCCCTTGACAAAGTAGGTCCTGCACCGCCCCAAGCAGGGCCTGCAGCCTGCCCGCTGGCATCTGCAAGTTGGAGGTGAAGAACCTGTCCGGAGGACAGGAACGAAATTCTATTCTGTACCCTGAACGAGATCCCTTGTGCACCCAGCAGTCCGAAATGTGGGAAGTCCACCGGTGCGCGAACCCCAGGAGATGTCCCCCCACACAAAGAGCAGGTGGGGGCAGCCCTTCATGCGGAGGAGGACTTGTCCTCCAGCTTGTCGCGCTTACGCTGCCAGGGATGCTTCTGCCCACCCGCGGGGCCTTGGTGGGCTTCGGGCCCTTGCCCAAGGAGCCGGAGTGATGAAAAAGCCGTTTGTGGGCCGTAAAGGAGGGACCCGGTCTGTAACGGGACTCCATACTCTTCTTGAACTCCGGGAGAAAAGTGCTCTTGCCTCCTTTGAGATCCTTAATACTCTCATCCAAGGAGGCTCCAAAGAGCCACCCACCCTGAAACGGCAAGTCCGCCAGGGCCTTCTTAGATGTTTGGTCCGCTGACCAACATTTTAGCCAGAGAAACCGCCTGACCACCACCGAAGACACGGACAATTTGGAGATCAGGGGGGCCGCATCCAGGCCTGCATCTCACAGATACTTAAGCCCCTGGACAAGCTGTTCAGCAAGTTCCACACAGGCAGGGGGAACCTTAGCATTGCTCATTTTGTGGTGTAACAGCTTCGCCCATTAAGTGAGAGTCTATGACACCAGAGCAGAGGCCACAACAGGTCGCATGGCCGACCCTGCCAGAACAAACATGGATCTGATGATGGCCTCAGCCTTCCTGTCAGCTGGGTCCTTAAAGGACAGCGTGCCCTCCACCGGGATCGTGGTCGCCCTGTTCAGGCGAGACTCAGGGGGATCAACCACGGGGGGTGATGCCCACTTCTTTACCAGGCTGTCCTCAAAGGGATAGCACACAGAGAAATGTTTGGGTATGGGAAGGGAGCTCTGAGGCCGTTCCCAGTCTCTGTAGACAAACTTATCCAGGTAAGGCACATAGGGGAAAACTCTAGCCACGTGGGCTGGTTTATGTGACCCGAAGGGGACGGGCACCGTTTGCGAGGGTCCCGCAGTATCGTCCAGCTTCAGGGTTTCACGCACCGATGTGATCAGGGCGCTGACTAGTGCCTTCTCATGCGCAGCAGTGGCCGCCGCAGATTCCTCTTCACTATCAGTAGAATCTGGGGCCTCGCCATCCGACAGTTCAAGGGGGGTCCCCGTCATGGTGGAGCCCCCGTCAGGGTACGAGTCCTCCCCAGAGGAGGGGGGAGGTAGGGGACGCTTTCTCGCCACCTTACGCCCACATGCTGTCTCTACCCGGAAGACAAAGGACTCCAGGACCGCCGACAGAGTGTCAATAGGGATCGTAGTCCCTGAGGTGCTGGCTGGGGAAGCACCCGCATGGGCTGTCATTGCGTTAACCACTCTGGTAACACGTCACCTGACTGAGGCCTAGGAACCAGGAGACCAAGCACTCCCCACCCCAAAACGCTGTGCAGGACTTACTACAGGAGGGTAACCCCAGGGGGACTCACCACTTGCCCGCTCAACAGTCCAGGAGAGGAGCCATGCCTGCTGCTGTCCACTGCTGCTGCTGCCTTGCCCGCCCATCCTCCATGCTTGTTGCTGCTGCTGCTGCTACTGCTGCTGGTGCTGCTGTCCCACAGGAGAGCTCGCCATGCTGTGTGGGGGGTAAAAACGGTGCCAGAAGCCACAGGAACCTCCCCCCACACACACAGGTCGGCACACATGTATAGGCCACAAGAAAATGGCCGCCGATGCACACTAGAGGCCAAAACCCCAGCCAAGAATGCTGCACCAAAATGGCCGCCGGGCGCCCTAGAGGCCAAACCATGCGGCCGGCCACAAGAAAATGGAGGCCGGACCACGGCAAAATGGCCGCCAATCGATCTCCGACACAGATCGCTCCAGCAGCACGAGGCAAGGGGGAGGGGGACAGCTAAGGCCCTGGACACCCCCCTGGGAACCCCAGAGGAGGGGGGGCACAGCAACAGCACAGCACCAGAGGGAAGGGGTGGGGGAGGGGGGTGAAGCGAAGGAGGGAGGAGGGGGGGACCAACCCGCCAGCCTAACACCCCAGGGTGCCTGCAACCCCCAGATCCTAGTGGGAGGGGGGGGCGTACTTACCCATCCAGTCTGGCAGGACGTTTAACCCGCGGGGCCACCCCGTCCGGTCCGGGGCCTGTCGTGGCTGACCCAGCGCGGAGCTAAGGTCTGTGCACGCTTGATGGCAGGCTGGGGAGACTACCTGTATCTAAAACCCAGCTTGTCACCCAGCACGGCTACTTGATTGCAGTCTTCATCTGTTAGGCTGTCCTCCAGGACAGCCAAAGTGGACCCAGAGAGGTACCACTGATCCCAACAGGGAGCTAGGTCTACTCCTTGCACTAGGCAGAAAAAAACTGAGCTAGCAGTAGCAGGGCGGAGGGTTATCTGCCAGTGGGGACTGCCCCCTGGGAGTGGCTGTGTCTGTCTGTTTTTTTGCTGTTAGAATTGCCTGTTCTGCCTAGTCACTCCTGAAGAGAGGGCATTATAACCCACTTGTCCATGAAGCTGCTGTGCCCGTCAATGAACGAAAGAGAAATATTTGTTTAATATTTCATTCATTTTTCAATGTTCAAAATGTTCTTGCTAGTAGCTGGTTAATACTCATCCACAATGTATACATAAGAAGGTAAAAGCATCATTAAACAGGAAGAGCTCTGAGCTTTATCAAAGCTAATTTAACCACTGGAGAGAGGTTTGATTAGCACAGCTGTGTTGCGCTATTGATCACAATGCTTTGTCATAGTCCCTGTACTGCAGCAAAGCTCTAGACAGTGCACAAATAGAACACTCTGCGTTCAGGGCCCACTGAGTGTTTGGCTTAAGTGCACTGAGTTCCCCATAACAATCGATAGATCATTTTTTTTATTTTTTCAGGCTGGCCTAATTTCTTTGCATTGTGTTCAACAATCCTACTTCAGAAGAAACACCAGTCGAATAGAAGCTAAAAAAAAAAAAGCAAAGCAAAGAAAAAACATTTAAAAAATGACATGTGTTTTTAACCACTTCAGCCCCGGAAGGATTTGCCCCGTTAATGAGCAGGCCATTTTTTGCAATACAGCACTGCGTCGCTTTAACTGACAATTGCGCAGCTGGGCGATGCTGTACCCAAACAAAACTGATGCCCTTTTTTTCCCACAAATAGAGCTTTCTTTTGGTGGTATTTGATCATCTCTGCGGTTTTCATTTTGTGTGCTATAAACAAAAAAGAGCGACTATTTTTTTACTTTTTGCTATAATAAATATCCAAAACAAAAAATAAAACTATGCATTTACCAGTTTAGGCCAATATATATTCTTCTACATATTTTTGGTAAAAAAAAAATCGCAATAGGCGTATATTGATTGGTTTGTGCAAAAGTCATCTGGTCTACAAACTATGGGATAGATTTATGTACTTTTATTTTTTTTATTGTTTTTACTGGTAATGGCAGCGATCTGCGATTTTTAGTGGGACTGCGACATTGCAGCAGACAAATCTGACCCCAGATACTTTTCGGGACCAGTGACATTATTATATTGATCAGAGCAATAAAAATGCACTGATCAATGTATAAATGACACTGGCAGGGAAGGGGTTAACACTAGGGGGCAATCAAGGGTTAACTGTGTTCCCTCAGCGTGTTCTAACTGTAGGGTGAATGGGCTTACTAGGACATGAACGCTGGGAACAGTAGATCTCTGCCATGCCATCTGGCAGGACGGGGATCCGCCTTGTTTACAAAGGTAGATCCCCCTTCTGCCTCTGTACCCGGCGATCGCAGGTCGCCGGCGGACATAGAGTCAGCCGGACAAGCGGGCACGCCCTCTAGTATCACATGCACGAACCGAAGTATAGGTACAGCAGTTCGCACTATCTGACCAGCTTGCAGCAGTATATCTGCGTGAGCTGGACAGCAAGTGGTTAACCACTTCCCGCCCGGCCTATTGACAAATAACAGCCGGGCGGTGGCTTCATTATCCTAACTGGACGTCTATTCATGTCCTCAGGATAAGCAGCGATCACGCACCTGCAGGGGCACGCATCACGGCGATCGGTGGTGCCGTGGGTCATTCTGAACCACCGCATTACCGACCGAGGTAAAAGGCTTCCATCGGAAGCTTTTTACAATGTGATCAGCCGTGACCAATCACGGCTGATCACAGTGTAAATAGGAAGAGCCATTTATTGGCTTTTCCTCTACTCAGGTCTGCAGACCTGAGTAGTGGAGAGCCGATCGGCTGCTCTCCTGATGGGGGGGGGGGGGCTGCGCTGAATGTTTATCAGTGCAGCCCCCCTCAGGATTGCCACACTGGACCACCAGGGAGCCGACTAGGACCACCAGGGAGTCCCCCCGCCAGGGACAACATAAGGAGGTTGCCCATGGACCACCAGGGAGAAGATCTGGAAGCTGCCCAGGGACCACCAGGGAGCCCACACTGGACCACCAGGTAAGGGGCATACAGTACACTGTAGGGATGGCACTGTGCCCATATGTGATGCCTGCCAGTGCCATCCCTAGCAGTGCTATATGCACCAGTGCTCACCAGTGCCATGTACCAGTACCCACCAGTGCCACCTATCAGTGACCACCTATGCCACCTATCAGTGCCCACCAGTGCCACCTATCAGCACCCAGCAGTGCCACCTATCAGTGCCCAGTGCCACCTATCAGTGCCACCTATGAGTGCCCATCAGTACCGCATATTAGTGCCACCTATCAGTGCCCGTCAGTGCTGCTTATCAGTGCCTCTTATCAGTACCCATCAGTGCTGCATGTATGTGCCCCATCATCAGTGCCACCTTATAAGTGCCACCTCATCAGTGCCCATCAGTGTAGCCACATCAGTGCCCGTCAGTGAAGGAGAAAATGTACTTATACAAAGTTTTGTGACAGAAACAAAGAAAAACTTCTTTTTTTTTTCAAATTTTCTTTTTTTTTATTTGTAGTGCACAAAATAAAAACCGCAGGGGTGATCAAATGCCACCAAAAGAAAGCTCTATTTGTGGAAACAAAATGATAAAAATTTTGTTTAGGTACAGCGTCACACGTCCGCGCAATTGCCATTCAAAACAACAGCACTGAAAGCTGAAAATTGGTCTGGGCGGGAAGTGTTTTAAGGGCCTGGTATTGAAATGGTTAAACACAGTTGGAATTCCAGACAAAAAGCAGTGGCGGCTGATGCAAACAGACCACCCGACCAGCCTGGTGGGTGGTATTCACGCGGGCTCTTGACGGCGACGCAGAGATAACGGATGCAGAGCCGACGACGACAGCCATCTTCCGGATCTCCGTACATCCTCTCCACCCCCGATAATCGGTTCTCCTCTTGGGCAATCACGCTGCTCCCGCTCTCTGATCGGCCGGAGGAGAAGCAAGAAGACAATAGCGAATATTAATTCGCTATTGTCACACAAGTGGGTGGCCTCAGGGTGCAAAGCTCTGCTCCCTAAGCCCAACCTTTTTTCAATCCAATTAGAGCCTCAGGCTCTAATCATGTGCTTAAAAAAAAAATATATATATATATTGAAATCCATGCCTCCAGCACCCCGCATGTAGATTAGGGGGCCGGACGCATGGATAGGGGGGGCTGCGTCCGTGCTCCCCATATAGACGGGTCACCACTGCTTTTTTATCTTAAAAAATCTAGCCTTTAAACTATCTTCTCTAGACATGTGCATGATGAAAAAATATGTTTTGTTTCGTTTCGTTTAGATTAATTAATCTAGTTAAATAAGTTTCGTTAAATTCGGTTGGTTCATTTAATTTGCATTCAGGATTCTTATTCGGAATTTGTATTCGGAATTTGTTTTGTCTTTTTTCAAATTTTCTTCGAATTTACAGATCTTTTTGATTCCAAATGTTCAAATCGATAAATTTTGAATCGGTCGAAATGAAAATGTTATTTTTTTTATGAATCGAATGTGGCAAAGTGAACAAACAAAAGAAAAATCTTCATCAAATGATTACAATGACTCTTTAAATCACCATGGGCTTAACAAAAACAGCATTATTATGAAATGGAACTCTAATAACATACACAGTCTTTGATTTCAGAAATATGTTTACAGTTCGAATTCGAATGGAAATCGGTGTAAAATTCCATTAGAATTTTGGAAATTTGGAGGAATTTAGTTTCATTATTCATTATTCGGAGTATTCGATAAACTTTGTTTACACTGTAATTCGGGTATTTGGATATATCCCAATCACAGAATAAGGAAAAATTTGTCTGAATATTACAAAACGAACCGCACATGTCGAGTTTTTACCCCCCTCTAACATCTATGCTAACTAACCTGTGCAACAAACATGCATATACTTACCTATATTCACCCTGCTCCAGTCTGGTCACGTGACCTCTCCTGTATCAGGTAGTGGTGCTTACAGAGGAGAGGAGAGAATGCTCAGACATCGGTTGGTAAAGCATGGAGCGGTGACATCACCCTTGGGCTTCAATGGCCCATTCATTGTCAGCACTCCTTCCTCTCCCCTGCAGCTAGGCTGGCTGACAAAAGGAGAACCGGATCACATGTCACAACCATAGTGGCCTGAAAATAGGTAAGTACAGTAGCTCACAAAAGTGAGTACACCCCTCACATTTTTGTAAATATTTTATTACATCTTTTCATGTGACAACACTGAAGAAATACACAAAATCAGTTGCAGTGCAGTGCAGCGCATAAATTGATTAACCACTTCAGCCCCGGAAGGATTTCCAGCTTTAGGACCGGAGCCCTTTTTGCGATTCGGCGATGCGTCGCTTTTACTGAAAATTGCACGGTCGTGCGACGTTGTACCCAAACAAAATTTGCGTCCTTTTTTCCCCACAAATAGAGCTTTCTTTTGGTGGTATTTGATCACCTCTGCGTCATTTCTGATCGCCGCTATAAACAAAAGAAGAGCGACAATTTTGCAAAAAAACCCAAATTTCTTACTTTTTGCTAGAATACAAATCCAAAAAAAATATATAAAAAAACATTTTTTTTTTCACCGTTTTTGGTCGATTTATATTCTTCCTCATATTTGCGATTAAAAAAAATCGCAATCAGCGTTTATTGATTGGTTTGCGCAAAAGTGGTCGCGTTTACGGATGATGAGAATTCATTTTTGGGGTTTTTTTTTTTTTTTTACTAGTAATGGCGGCGATCTGCGATTTTTAGCGGTACTGCGATATTTCAGCGGACATGTCGGACCATTTTGACACTTTTTTGGGACCATTGGCATTTATACAGCGATCAGTGCTATAAAAATGCACTGATTACTGTGTAAATGCCATTGGCAGTGAAGGGGTTAACCTGCAGGGGGCGCTCTAAGGGTTAAGTATGTTCCCTGGGCATGTTCTAACTGTAGGGGGACTGCCCTGGCTGGGGAAGGGAAGTGGTCACAGCCTTCGTATACAGGAAGGCTGTGATCACAGCCCTTCCCCCTCACACAGAACGGATCCGTGTTTACATACACGGACCTCCGTTCCTTCGCTCCGGGGGGGCCATCGCGTGTAGCCGGCGGCAATTGAAGCCACCGCACCCGCTCCCTGGCCCTCCCCGAACACAGTGAGCGCGCGGGCGCGCCTCCAGCAGCGCGCGCGCACTCACTAGACTCGTGAGCGTGGCTGCCGTCGTATGACGGCGATTTGCGCTCACTAGCCACCTTGCCGCCGTCAATTGCCGATCGGCGGTCGGCAAGGGGTTAAACATTAAAATATCCTGTGTAAAAGTATAGTCAATAAAAAGCCTAGAAAAGATCACACATGTATAACATAAATGAGAAGTCCCAGAGTGAGGAAAAAGGTTGCGGCCTCTTCTAAGAACACTGGTGTCAAATGCCTTCACCAATGGAAAAAATGCCTGCTCACCTCACCTCACACTCAGACCCCTGTATTACCAGTAGGTCAAAAGCATTTGTTCCCTCAAGCTGGGGAGAAGATATGTATGAACCACTCTGGGAAACTTCAATCATCAGCACTGGTTAGCTTGTATCCTGGCTCCAATATACCTCATAGACCATCCGAAACCCGTGGAGGATTATGGTCGGCAAGCCTAAAAATCTTGCTCTCATAAGAAGTGATGTTTCAGACTGATCAGTAAACAGATTTTGCTGTGGTCTATCCTATAACCCAGTGTTCCCCAACCCAGTCCTCAAGGCCCATCAACAGGTCATGTTTTCAGGATTTCCCTCAGATGAATTGGCTGTGGTAATTACTAAGGCAGTGAAACTGATCAAATCACCTGTGCAAAATAATGGAAATCCTGAAAACATGACCTGTTGGTGGGCCTTGAGGACAGGGTTGGGGAACACTGCTATAACCCCTAATACTATGGGAATCATGGGTCGTGGGTGCACAGTGTGTAAGGCCCCTTTCACACTTGTGTGATGTGATTTTACCGAGATTTTGCCACGATTTGGGATCAGTACGACTTTGGTCCAACTTTGTTGCAACTTTGACACAATGAAAACATTACAAAGTCGTACAGAAATAGTACAGAAAATGCATCTATATTATTCAGGTGCGATTTGCATGCGACTTTGAGGGTTTAACATTGAAGTCTATGGACCTCAAGTTGCATCAAGGTTGGGCCAAAGTAATGCAGGGACTATGAGTGAAAGAAATTCTGGTAAGCCGCACTCCAAATTCGATGCTTTATTTCAGTGTAAATCCATACAGTACAAAAATTGAATCAGAATCTGACGTGTTTCACACCTGTCTATGGGTGCTTAATCATAGCTAATGATTAAGCACTCATAGACGGGTGTGAAACGCGTCAACTTTCTGCTTCCATTTTTGTACCGTATGGACTTACACTGAAATAAAGCGTTGAATTTTGGAGTGCGGCTTACCGGAATTTCTTTCACTCATGCTTCACTGCATACTCAGCCAGCACCCCCGGGACAGCTCAAGGTAATTCCACAGGTGTGGTTCCCTCTGAGTGGCCTTTCTTCTCAACTTCTCCCGGATTGTAATGCAGGGACTACTTTGCAGTTGGTACGACTTCAAAGTCTATAGATATGAACGATACTCATTGGAAATAATGGGGAACGACTTGTCATGTGACTTTGCAGCCCCAAATCGCAGGACAACGC
Source organism: Glandirana rugosa (assembly GCA_018402905.1). Classification (NCBI taxonomy): domain Eukaryota; kingdom Metazoa; phylum Chordata; class Amphibia; order Anura; family Ranidae; genus Glandirana; species Glandirana rugosa. The sequence goes on along the minus strand of BLSH010164238.1, from coordinate 1,456,684 downwards.
GCACAAGTGTGAAAGGGGTCTTAAATCTTCATCTGTATCACTGATACAGTATTTTACAGAAGTAGCAAAAACTAATATAACAGACATAAACCTTCAGTTCAAAATGTTATAATACAATTGACCTAAAACTATAAAATATATCCTATAATTTGCTGAAATAACAGGAAAATAAAAAGACATGCTTTTACATTATTTATTCACCCATAGTTTTATATATTTTACCAGGAATAAACAAAAAACATATAAAGAGGAAAAATCAACATCGACAAATAATCATTATTGCAGATGAGGCATGAAATACTACCTGCAAAATGTATTAACATGGCTTTTGCAACCAAGAAAAAACAATCTGGAAATATGGTTTAGGTACTGGAGGCTGAATAGCAGAATTACTGAACATACAATCATCTGCAAGAAAAACCATTAGGCTGTTCAGCATTTGCTTGGGGAATTGTCTAGAGAGACCCTAATGAAACATATGCAGAGATGTCAACCTGACCCAATCCATCTGGGCGATATATATCTGTACCTGCACATATTACTGGCATTTACTAAACATCTGTTTGATAACTGATGTTGAATTCGATTTTTTTCCTTTACATCAGCTTTGTGAAATGACATCTATCATCTCGTTAAACTCTTTTCTGTACAGATTCGGTGCATAAGGCCCTTTCTATGTCTTTGTGACCCATCACTGCAGAATGCTAGTGTAAAGTGGACCTAGCATCAGATATATTGCTTTATTATAAGTGCATGCATGCTAAGTAATGTGTCAGTGTAACATTTCCAGGTAACAAAGATCAGACAGTACTCCCCCTTGACAAAGATATCATCAGCTTTTTTTTCCAGAAGAATGGCATTAGCTTTGTTGAGGTATCATCCAAGGTCAGCATCTACTTTCTGGACTAATTTGCTGGCTCAAAGATGACACAGTCTTGTAAATTCTGGTGCCTGTGTAGTCCTTGGATCTGTGCTCTTGGTTCTTCCTGAGCCAGTATCTCAATCCAGGAAGCAGGGCTGGATCTAGAATGTCTGATCTGGGAGTGCGGTAAAAAAAATGTAATCCCTGTTCACTTGGTGCTCTTGGCACTCTACTGTTCCATGAGTCAGGAAGTAAAGTCTGACAGGTAGTGCAGAGGTGGTGCAGGAGTGATCAGGGAGCACCAATATGTATTAGGTAATTAGATTAGGATGATTAGATAGAACCTGTCCCCCTTATGCCAGGCGTCCCTATCAGAGTACTATTAACTCCCTTTACTTCAGAGTACACACTTTACTTTGTGGTCTCCATCAGAATTCCACCTTTACATAATGGTTCCCATCAGAGTGCCCCCTTACATCAATTGTCCCCATCAGAGTGCCCTATTTCATCAGATGTCCTCATCATTGTGTCCCCTTACATCAATTATCCCAGCAGAACGGCCCCTTACATTAACCATCTTCATCAGCATGCACCTTACTTCAACTGTCGGCATCAAAATGCCCCCTTACATCAAATGCTCCCATTAGAGTGCTCCTTTACATTAACAACCCCCATCAGAGTGTCCTTTTACATCAACTGTCCCTATCATAGTGCCTCCTTACATTACCGGTCCTCATCATAGTACCACCTTACATCAACTGTCCCCATCAGAATTCCCCCATCAGGATGCCTTCTTATATCAGTTATCCCCATCAGGCTGGCTAACGGTTTGGTGGATACACTCTCAGAGACGGGGTGGGGGGTGCAATAAAATCTGGCCCACCCCAGCACCCCATTAGATCTGGGCCTATCAGAAAGTGGATGGTGTGATCTTGGTTGGAATTGCACTTTAAATTAGCCAATAAGGGATTTCATTTAAACTCCAACCTTCTGCACTGAATGGTGGCTTAAAGGGCACAACTCTCTACTTCTTACCCATTGCAAAAACAATTCCCTTATAGTAGAGATTTTATACCAACATATACTATAATACATTGTAATAATATGGAATATATTTAAAGTAGAACTTCAATTACAAACAGCTTCACCCCAAATGTCTACTGTAGATTAGTGGATGGATGGATCAAGGGCAGCCTATTATAGTCTAGGCAGCAATTAGCTCAGATACTGTAGCTATTATTTGACTGCAGAAAAATAGGACACCAGGAAATGGGGTAAGTTCTGACCTGATGCCTGTTATGATGCATTTCCATATAGTAAGGATGGCGAGGGGCTTCATGGGGCAAAGTGGTTTGTAACTTCAGTCACCTTAACAGAACATTATACAGCGGGGATCAAAGGTCCAAAAAATAAACATTAAACATGAACGTCAAAAACATGGGGTCTAATATGGTAATGTGAACAGGATACATTAACACCATTGGAACATTAGGACAACATAACACCTTCTAAACAGAGAATAGGACAATAAATCTATAATTGCAGTTTAATGCCACCTTTCGTCTCAGATTTTCCATTCTAAAGGGTGGTCATAATTGTCTGAATAATACAAGCGATGCTTCAATTTTTAGAATCATTTTCCGATGTTGGACCATTGAATAAAACACCCTCTGGAGATCCTTGCCATAAAATCGTCTCATGATAGGCCAGCTTTTGTTCTTCCAGAATGATTGAAAAACTGCCAAAGCCCACAGCCAGTATGAGTACTGCCCATAGCAATGAGATTTCAGCTTGCACTAGAAAAATAACATCTGGAAAATGATAGGCTACTACAAGCAACAAAGCCACTTTTTATAAATCAGGTTTCATATAATAACCCAGTAAGGTCACATGAGGGTGAAACAAAAGAGCTTCAAAAATAACCTCAGTAACAAGATTTCTGCATTTCCACCTTTGTGTCCCCAGCCAAACACACAGAACACAGGTGACAGAATGACCCCAGGCTATCTCCAGATTCTAGATCATTGCTTGGCAGACCATAGCTGGTCATGAAAAGAGTCAGAGCCTTGCCTCTCACAAATGAACCTATTCCACAAAGGGTGATAAAATAAAAATGAACAAGTTAAAGCTGATTTAAACAAGCCTTGGGGCACTTTAGCTGAAGAGAGCCAGTGGAGCATAAGAGGATGTAATGAACACACAAAAAAATAATTGCATTGTGCCTTTGGCAACGATATTTGAGAGCACCAATTGTCGACCACTAATACCTCTAGTTATTGAAAACACATTTAATATATTATCTTAATAATGCCTGTAAAACACAAAGCTATAGGGAAATGTGGACAATGTGATTATATTTTAACTAGCTCACCTAGGTTGCTATATATACATATGGTCTAGGTTTAATGATCATGGAATAATATTCCCGATAAACTGCAATTATTGATGGTATAGACAAGAACCAACCGCTTAATACACACTCATATAGGATGATGACACCACATTCATGTACAGTACAAACCTTCTTCCATACTTTATTTAAATGGTTAGTAGTTTCTCCAGCAGCCTTATGAAAAAAGAAGAAATAATAAAAGATGAAAGCAAATACTATAATTTTTCTCAGTTTAGCAAATATGATAGATAGCGTACTATATGGCATCAGTCCACCTGAAAGTGATATATTAGTTACAGGTGATGCCTAGTAGGCTGAGTCAGTCAGTGGCATTGTTTATGTCTTATACTCCAAGAACGAGACCTCCCAAGCTTTAATTCATAGTTCTGTTACTGTTTAGCTGGGAGTTTTGTGTGCTCCTGCTCACCTTTGTGCGTTCCAGCTTCTCTTGTTATATTTTCTATAATAGAAAGGAATAATCCACCAGAAAGAGTGGAAACCTCTCATAAGGACCACAGCAGGTGTGTAGACCAAGTAACTTAAGCGCTGAGCAGAAGCGGGACAAGGGGTGGGCAGGAGGGGCAGATGACCTGGGCACTGTGGTATCATGTGAGGTTGGGGGGGATTTGTGTTGGGAGGGGAGACTTGGGGGAGGCAGGGGATAAGAATTGTTCGAAGAGGAGAAATTTGGGGAGGTGTCCAAAGAGTGGTGATTCGAGGGTACCTGTGTTGGGGGGGGGGGGGTGAGGGGAAGAGAATTTGTGCTGAGAGGGGGAGTTTTGGGGGGGGGGGAGTTGTGCTAGAAAAGGTGATATGGTAGGGGGGAGGGGATTTGTACTAGGAGGGGATTTTTTTTGGGAGGGGGGGATTTGTGCTAGCAGGGATGATTGGGGCTATTTGTGCTAAGGGGGGAATGGGGGGGTTATGCTAGGAGGGGGGATTGGGGAGAATTTTGGCTGGAAGGGAGGATCTGGAGTGAGGGGAGTGGATTTGTGGGGTAAAGGATTTGTACTAGTGGAGGGTGGGGAATTTATGTTGGCAGCATATGTGGACTGAAAGGATTTGAGCTGGGGGGGTTAGGGGTGGCAAAGATTCATGCTGGGAAGGGATGCCAGCAGGAGGTGGAATTTTATTGGGAAGTGGGGGGATTTATGCTTAGGGGGTAAGCAAGCTAATTAGTGCTCAATTCTTTTTTTTGGGGGGGGGATTTTTGCTCACACATAATGCTCTTACATCTTGGGGGGTGTGCAATTTGGCATGTTCACCCTGGGCTTTAGATGACCTTGTTCCACCACTGGCGCAGAGATCTCACCAACAGACAGAAGGAATTTTTGGCGGGTTTGACCTCCAAGCGTCTTCCAAAGATAAAATGTTAGTCTTGGGTAGACTGGCCATTTAAAGCCATCATTACCTATAGTAAGTTGTTCTTCTGAAACCCAAATTCAGATTACCCGTAAATGTCTGAGACCGTAAACAGGCAGTGGGGACAGGCAGTGGGGAATGTAGGTTCTGGAAGTGCAAGAACCTGAACCAAGCATGTGGGACACAACTTTTTATCCTACTCCATTAATCTACATTGAATGCTATTTGGCAGACATCAGTTAGTGCAGCATTTCTGTATTTTTTCAAGACAAATAAGGATTTCCTTTGGCAATAAAATAAATATATTTATAGTCAACAAATTGCACAAGGTCAAGAGACTCTACTATAAGGAAAATATACTTGATTTGATATTCCTAACTTGAGTTTAATCCAAATATTCGAAAGTATTATAGAAATGGGTTAGCATTTTTTGAATAATAAGGATACACATTATAACTGAAAAATGGATCTCCAGCCAGGACATTTTTTTCTTTGGATACAGTAGGAAAGGTTTAGGACTCCTATCTGAGTCCCTGATACACTTGCAGTTCCCAGGCACTACCCCAGGTTTCAAGCCACCACAGGTATATGCAATGCCCTGAGCACCATCACCCACCCTCCTTAGGTCAGTTCAGTCAAGGTCATTCAACCCACCACTTTCTATAAACTTTAATAAACCTTATTGTAGAGGCAGCTTCCAGAGACACTTCTCTATTCTCTAACAAAAGTAGTCCTCTGTTGGCTGTATGACCTGCCCTAGCAGGAGTCCAAACCCGACAGAAGAAGGGTGGAGTGCCTCTGGAAGCTGCCTGTGCAATAACATTTACTGAAGTGTATAGAAAGCAGTGGAACCTGTCTTGCTATTATGATGACCTGTAAACCTGACCTCAATCTATCAATACATTTTGGCTGAAGTTTTACATCAATGCAAAATTGGATGGAAAAGCACAAACTGAAATTTAGGATATTTTTTTTCTGTTTCATAAAATATACCTATTTCTGTTTCAGCACACTTGTTGAAAATATAAGATACATTAAAATATTGCTGTAAAGACTCCATTACAGAGAGTGCCATTAGATTATTGTGAACAGGTAAATCAATCAGAAAGTGTATCTCAGGCCTCCTGAGAGAAAACAGAAGTGCAGCTAAACTTCTACATACTGTAGATACTTATTGTTCGTAGAAATCATGTGAGGTCATCTAAGCAATTTTAAAAGTTATGGAAAAGTTAGAGAATAACTTGTTGCATTAAAGAAAGAATGAAAGCAGACATAAAAGATTCATAAAGCAAGGCAAAAATGGGTAGGGGGGGATAAAAAAGACTTTGTAAATGATGAGGAGAGGATAGGGAGAGAGTACAGAGTGAACTTGGTCATGGCTTATTAGTGGTTCAGCCTTTCTTTAGATAGCTTGATCGGAGGTGGTTGGCATACAATGGTTGGCATACAATGATTGAACCATTGTGGCCAAATTGTTGTGGATTTCTGCATTGAAACCTAGAGAACAGGGTACAATATCTTGCTTATTAAGTTGTTGTTTTTTATGTGACCTTGTACAATTTTAGGTGAAGGAGATGCCCAAGCTTTGGTCTGCTTGGCTGCAGTGAATAGGATAAATTTTGTTTGAAGAGTTCCTACCAACAGCTTAAAAATTACAGGTAAAAGCACAAAAAAAATCAAGTAAACACAGGGGTTGATTTACTAAACTGGGGAGTGCAAAATCTGGCACAGCTCTGCATGGCAGCCAATCAGCCTCTAACATTGGCTCGTTCAATTAAAGAGGAACTGCAGCCAACCCCCCCATTTTTTTTTGCCCCGCTTACCTGATGGTGGTATCTAGACATTTCAGATACTCACCCATCCAGTGGATCCAGCGTTGACCCATTGAGATCATCTCACGCCCGGCCACAGCTCCATCCTGCGCCACCATATTTTCTCTAACATTATCAAGAGGCTTGCTAGCTCTCCTGGGTTCAGTGGGTGCCATCTCGATGATGCGCTGATAGGCCCCGCCTCCTCCTCCTGAATGAAAAGTTATGCCCCCTGGGATATGTGACGTACATATCCCGGGAGGCACAGCGGGCAGTGTGCGCATTATTTGCCTAAGGCGATTGACATACATGGGAAGGCGGGCGGACTTAACATAAAAAAAAAAGAACTAAACAAAAGAAGAAAAAAAACAAAAAACAATGCCAGCAGGAAAGGAGGAGGAGTGGAGAGGTGGGATCGTCTTCGGGAGGGTGAAGGTCCGCTTTAAGCTTTGACAAAAAAAAAACTTGAAAGTTGATTGGTTGTCACCACATTTTGCACTCTCCAGTTTTAGTAAATCAACCCCTAAATGTCTACTTGCAACATGCCTTTAAGCCCACTGGGGAATTTGATGACTGGAAAGGTTGACTTCCTAGCACAGCAACAGTAACTCCTCACTCCTGCCATGTCAGATTCCTCTCCTCTAGGGGTGTCTAATTGCTTTCTGTGCTGGCCCAGCTTCTCCACCCCTACCCCCTTAAATACCTTTTTTGTAGATGCCATAGAGGAGCAAAGGGAAATACAATAAAGTGACACTTGAATGTCTGAAGGGGCCGTTGACATTTCATCCAAACAGTTGTGCCCAGCAACAGTCTTGAAATTTTGGATGTCTACACAAGGAAGGCTTTTACAAGCTTAATTGATGTGAAACGAACATATGATTACATTAGAAGTCAGTTGTTGAAATGAATGGTCTAAGGACAGGGTCTCTTTAAAGCTGAACTCCGGTCAGCTGTAAAAATTCACAAGTCACTGCATGGGAAGAAAGAATAACCAGCAATACTTACTTCAGTCTTTGCACCCCTAGCACCTGGTAATCTCCTCCAGTCTTCAGTGCATTCAGTATGTGAGTCAGAGAGACCGTGACCGCTCGAGCGGCGTAGAGGAGCGGCTTTGTGGGAATGATCATATAGCTGGGAGAAAGCCTGCGGAAGCGAGGTATAAGGTAAGTATTGCTGCTTATTCCCTATCCAGTAGACCAAACGAGAAATTATTCCTTGTAGTGTGTGTATATAAGATGGGGGGGGGCTACTTGTGAATTTTTACAGGTGACTGGAGTTAATTTTAACCACTTCCCACCCCGGCCTATTGACAAATGACGGCCAGCCGGGGGGGTTCGTTATCCTGACTGGACGTCATATGACATTTTCAGGATAACCCGCGATCGCATGGCGGCGATCGGTAGTGTCGTGGGTCAGTCTGACCCACCGCATTACCGACCAAGGTAAAAGGCTTCCATCGGAAGCCTTTTACCATGTGATCAGCAGTGCCCAATCACGGCTGATCACAGTGTAAATAGGAAGAGCCGTTTATCGGCTTTTCCTCTGCTCAGGTCTGCAGACCTGAGCAGTGGAGAGTCGATCGGGTGCTCTCCTGACGGGGGGGGGGGGGCTGCGCTGAACATTTATCAGTGCGGCCCCCCTCAGGTTCGCCACACTGGACCACCAGGGAGCTGACCAGGACCACCAGGGAGCCCCCCCGGGACAACATAAGGAGGCCGCCCAGGACCACCAGGGAGAGGATCTGGAGGGCGCCCAGGGACCACTAGGGAGCCCCCAGTAGTCCAACAGGTAAGGGGCATACAGTGCACTGTAGGGATGACACTGTGATCATATGTGATGCCTGCCAGTGCCATCCCTAACAGTGCTATATGCACCAGTACCCACCAGTGCCATGTACCAGTGCCCACCAGTGCCCACCTGTGCCACCTATCAGTGCCACCTATCAGTGCCCAGCAGTGTCACCTATCAGTGCCCAGTGCCACCTATCAGTGCTGCCTATGAGGGCCCATCAGTACCGCATTTCAGTGCCATCTATCAGTGCCTGTCAGTGTTGGTTATCAGTGCCGCCTATCAGTGCTGCATATATGTGCCCCATCATCAGTGCAACCTTATCAGTGCCATCTCATCAGTGCCAATCTGTACTGCCTCATCAGTGCCCGTCAGTCTAGCCTCATCATTGCCCATCAGTGTAGCCACAAAAGTGCCTGTCAGTGATGGAGAAAATGTACTTATGCAAAGTTTTGTAACAGAAACAAAGGAAAACTGTTTTTTTCAAAATTTTTGTTCTTTTTTTATTTGTAGCGCAAAAAATAAAAACCGCAGGGGTGATCAAATCCCACCAAAAGAAAGCTCTATTTGTGGGAACAAAATTATAAAAATCTTGTTTGGGTACAACGTCGCACGACCGTGCAATTCTCATTCAAAGTGCAACAGCACTGAAAGCTGAAAATTGGTCTGGATGGGAAGTGTTTTAAGTGCCTGGTATTGAAGTGGTTAAGTAGGACTTCAAATGGAGAGCTATGTGCACATTTTCAATACAGCCAATACAAGGCTGGAGAAGAGCTTTCTGTTATACAGTATACATTGGGGTTGATTTATTAAAATTGGCAAAATGTGGTGCAAATTTAGTCCTCATTCACACTGGGGAACAAAAGGCAGTAAAAGCAGGTGGTTGAGCTGCCATTTTACAGCACCCTAACTACCCACCTAAGGTTTGCAATACAGTCATAGGGGGCTGTCCACATACCGCGGCTGTGATGCTTTGTGCCACAGCAAATTTAATGTGGCATATCAAGCAGCTCTGCTTGTCAAAGTCCAGAATTCATGTCAATGGGGCTGAGCTGCAACATGCAATGCTTAGTTCAAAGTTGCGTTCCATTTGTCCCATTGTAAACTGCCTTTGTGAAACGCCTTGAGCATTTAAACTATTTTATATTTCTGTGCTTTTACCTGTGTTTTTTAAGTTGCTGAGAAGGTCTCATTAATGCCGCTGTCAGGTTTTAGATGAGGAACTAGAGTAAGACTCCAACTAATACCTTTGTTTGGTTTTATATAGAGTGGGGAAATGTTAGAACATTTGAAGGCTTTTATTAACTGTGTCCCCATTGGAAAGAAATTCCTTCACTATTACTTCGGGTAAACATTTGTCACATAAACAAAAAGTTAGGAGGACTTCCAAGTTGTTGAGGTTGTCTTTGGAACAGAAATAAAGGTGATATCTTGTAATGCGTAAGTTGCTGAGAAGGTCTCATTAATATTTCTGTCAGGTTTGAATGCAGGCTGCTTTTCCAATAGGAATAATTCCTCTTACTTCCTGCTTTAGAAATTTGACAGGAAGTGAGGAGAATCTCTTCAGCATACACTATATTACCAAAAGTATTGAGACACCTGCCTTTACACACCCATGAACTTTAATGGCATCCCAGTCTTTGTTTATAGGGTTCAATATTGAGTTTACCCATCCGTTGCAGCTATAACAGCTTCAAATCTTCTGGGAAGGCTGTCCACAAGGTTTAGTAGTGTGTCTATGGGAATGTTTGACTGTTGAAGCGCATTTGTGAGGTTGTGTACTGATGTGGACAAGAAGGCCTGGCTCGTAATCTCCACTCTAATTTATCCCAAAGGTGTTCTATTGGGTTGAGGTCAGGACTCTATGCAGGCCAGTCAAGTTCGCTGTGCCTTATGTGCCTATTATGCTGATGCCTTAAGAGTTCCCTTCACTGGAACCAAACGATTTGCACGAGTGTACAAAGTCAGGTCCATAAAGACATGGATGAGCTAGTTTGAGGTGGAGGAACTTGACTGGCCTGACCTCAACCCAAGAGAACACTTTTGGGATGAATTAGAGTGGAGACTGCGAGCCAGGCTACATCAGTGCCTGACCTCACAAATGTGCTTCTGGAAGAATTGACAAAATAGAAAATGACTGCGCTAAAATGGCAAACAGACAGCAGCTGACATATATTGTGGGCAGTAATTTACAAGTATATAAAAGAAAAATGCAGCACATAAATGTCCATAGAAGAAGAGAAAAAGTCCATTAATCCCAGGAAACACCCGATGGGTGAGTGATCCTTGACTTAAAGGTGAGTAATAATCTTCCACCAACACCACAATAAGCCAAGCCTCTTACCCTTAGGAATGGACCACTAGGTTTTAGGTGGTCATTAGAGCCAAAATACTAATTTCCTCTGAGTCTTATCCACCACGAACTGCTCCAGCATGAATCCAGGCCAAGTAGGACAGTGGTCACCAGCAGCCAGAAACTTTTCAGGTTTAATAACACCAGTCTCTTTAAATTTTGATTCCCTTCACCATGTTGATGACGCTCTGCATGGCTCTCGACTCCCCTCATAGGGGTTCTGGGGAATTTCTAGGGGGAACCTCCCCGTTCCCCCTCTTTACCCCACTGCCTGTCACATGGGGGTGCCAATGTCTATGGACATTCATGCGCTGCATTTTAATTTATATGCTTCTGGTAGAATGGTCAAACATTCCCATAGACACACTCCTAAACCTTGTGGACAACCTTCCCAGAAGAGTTGAAGCTATTATAGCTGCAAAGGGTGGGCCAACTCAATATTGAACCGTACGGACTAAGACTGGGATGCCATTAACGTTCCTGTGCGTGTAAAGGCAGTCCCAATACTTTTGGCAATATAGTGTATGTTGAAGAGATTCTCCTCATTTCATGTCAGAGTTCTAGAACAGAAAGTAAGGGAAAATAGTCCCAGTTGGAAAAGCAGACCGCATTAAAACCTGACAGAGGTATTAATGAGACCTTCTCAGCAACTTATGCACTACAAGATATCACCTTTACTTCTGTTCCAAAGACAACCGCAACAATTTGGAAGTCCGCCTAACTTTTTCCAGGTGACAAATGGTTACCTCAAGAAATAGTGAGGGAATATCTTTCCAATGGGGACACAGTTACCGATAAAAGCCTACAAATGTTCTAACCTTTCCCCACTCTATACATGACCAAACAAATATATTAGTTGGAGTCCTACTCTAGTTCCTCATCTCTGTAAGAACCAAGAAAGCTGTCTTTCCTCCTCTTTGATGTTTTTCCCTTCTTTTTTTCTGTAGTGCGGGTTTTTATATGGAACAATCCGATTTTACGGAAGTCACACTGACGCTTCCTCTTTCAGACGGTTTTATAAATGAAGCCTAATGACTTGTGTTCATTGCTCTAGACTGGTGTCAAGTGAATCTTGGTAAATTTTGTCACAGGAAAGAAAATCATTTTGCAGCTGGCACAAAACAAATGCATTTTGGTTGGGTAACAGCAGTGAGAATAAATGGGAATAAAACAAAAATGGATTTGGACACGTTCCAAAAAGAGCGATACGGCTCCTTCCACATATTCCGCGGGCTGATGGATTTCATTTGCATTCACATTTACAAGGCTGACTGCTATGTGAGCGGTAGATAAGCACCAAAGAAGCTAAAACAATGGAAATATCTGAAGCATATTAAAAAAATCATTGTTACTTTACTTTGAGAACTGAATTTCCTGCTGTGTATGGCAGAGGTTATGAAGTCTTGAGCTGGAATAAACTATTGTATTTGAATGTAACCACAAGGCGGCTTTAACTGGACTGATAAGTCCACGGAATGTTATCAAAAAACATTTTAGCAACATGTATAAACGAGTACGTCAGATTAATATCACCAATAAATAACCAATAAAACAAGAACCAGAGTTGCTCTCAGACATTCATGACAGCTCAAAGTGCCAATGTTGGAAATAACGTTTGTTACACACAATCTTGCCAAAATGAAAGCCCTAATAAGTGTATTTAACCACCAAGATTTACCCCCCCTTCATAACGAGGCCATTTTTTGCAATACAGCACTGCGTAACTTTAACTGACAAGTGCACGGTCATGCAGCGCTGTATCCAAATAAAATGTTTGCACTTATTTCCCACAAATAGAGCTTTTGGTGGTATTTGATAATCTCTGGGGTTTTTATTTTTAACGCTATACCAAAAAAAAAAAAAAACAACAATTTTGAAAAAAATATATTTTTCACTTTCTGCTATAAAACATATCCAATAAAAAATGTAAAAAATACATTTCTTTTGTAGGTCAATATGTAATCTGCTATATATGTTTGGTAAAAAAAAATTCCAATTAGCTTATATTGATTGGATTGCGCAAAAGTTATAGCGTCTACAAACTATGGGATATTTTATGGAAGATTTATTTATTCATTTTAACTAGCAATGTCAGCGATCAGCGACTTATAGTGGGACTGCGATATTGCGGCGGATAGTCAGAACACTAACTGACACTTTTGACACTTTTTGGGGACCAGTGACACTAATAGAGTGTTCAGTGCTAAAAAATATGCACTGCCACTGTACTAATGACACTGGCGGGGAAGGGGTTAACACCAGGGGCAATCAAGGGGTTAAATGTGTTCCTAGTTGGTGTTTTACTAAACCGTGAGAGGTGCTTTTACTAGTGGAAGACATGGATCCACAGGATGAATGCCTTTCCTGCTGACAGAACGACAATCTGCCTAGTTTACACAGGCCGACTGCCGTTCTTTCTGTGTAACGAACAATCGGCGGGTGCCGGCGGACATCAAGTCCACGGTACCCACCTATCTACTCCCGCTGATCTGCTCCCTCTGATTATGCGCCCCCTACCCGGAAGTGCTGGATCATGTACTAGGTATGTGGTCCAGTGCAGAAGAGCCACCTTTCCGTCGTATATATGTACAGCATATGGTCAGCAAGCAATTAAAGTAGAGCTAAGGGCAAAACTTTTTTAAAAATATTTTGCATAGAGTAAGGGAGAGTTATAACCCCTGTCACAGTTTTTTTGCCATTTGTGTCCTACTGGGGAGATTTCCCTTCACTTTCTCTTCCATACCCAAAACAGAAAGTGAGAGGAAAAAAACTCCAAAGTTAGGGAATCATTTGTTGCCACCAGGGTCACTAGAATTAGTGTTCCTATTGAAATATTTTCCCTCTATTACCGTTCTGAGGACAACCCAAAATTTGGGATTTTCTACCATTTACAGTGATAACAAACAGGACAGATAGAAAGAGTGAATCTCCCTAACAGGGGCACAGACAGCAGTAGAAAACCTGATAGGGTTCTAATCCATCTCCACTCTATCCAAAACTAAAAAAGTTTTGCCTTCAGGTATATTTTAATTAAAAATAAAGTGTTAGGTGCTGACAGATCTATCAATCCTTGATGTAACAGAGACCTTTTGATATCACTGTACAACTTGGCTTGTGGACTGAAGTGGACCAGCTCCAGATAAGGGATAAGGGATGAACCTCTTGTGGTCAAGAGGTTGTGCTGGTAGTGGAATGGCTAATGACAGTTTGTATTACTGAATACAGTGGATTTGGAGTCCTCTCCACTGCCTGATAGAGATATGGCCATGAATAGCAGGGGCTCCATCTATAAAGCAGCAGTATGTTCTTAAGCTGATCATACACACGTAGATATTTTTCCTACAGCATCTCATAGTAATGTCATTAATGTGCTGCTCACTGTTCTACTTCCTGGTGGCTCTGCAATGAGGAAGCAAAGTCCTGCCTCTACCAAGATGGCCACCTCCATACAGTGACACAGTAAAGAACAATTCATGGTAAGTCAATAATGGGGAGAAGATCAGCTGCAGGTAGACCACAGAAAATACTGGTGATTAGACCTTCGCCCTCTGCCTGCCTTTTTTTTTGCGCTTCCGGTGTTCAGGTCCTTTTTAAAGCCTTTGTACACACAGGGTGACAATTGGCCATTATTGGTCGGTTCAGCAGGAACTAGCCGACTTTTGGCCAGTGTGGCCTGTGTGTACAGCTGTTTGTTCTGTAGAAGTCAGTCTCACAACTGGCTTCTGTTGACAGGGCAGCCAATGGGATAATAAAAACAAAACTGAGTATGTTTACCCTCCTTTAGATATGCCAAAATGGCCTCTCAGTCAATTTTATTGTACAGCATGGCACTTTTGTATAATTATCCATTAATTTACCTTCGCCTCCCCAACATCCTTCCAAAGTCCTAAACTGGCCAAAAATAACTTTTTTTTTCGGGCTGATTAAAAAAAAAAAAAAAAAACAGATTCCTCCATCCACATAATTGAGTTGGATAGAGGAATGAATATCCTCTGCTGAGACATTGTAATCTGACAGCAGGGACTCTCCGCTGTCAGAATACATAAGATCAGCACCTGCAGTCACTGAGAGAGAAATTCTTTCCAACAAATCCCATTGACAGAAGTCGATCGTCAGATTAACTTGTGTTGATCAGGATCAGCCACACATGGATCAAAGTTGGACTTCACTGGCGAACCAGTTACATGCAAGGAGAGTTTGCTGTATTGAGTGTGCGGCTTCCTATGTCCTGCACACTGTGGATCTGACTGTAGCATCGATGGACAGATGAGTATAAAACTAGGGGGGCTGGGGAAATGGTAATTGAAAGGATAACAATATGAACGTTAGAACACTTTCATTTTAAGAATTAGGGCCATTGTCACAATATTCTAACCTGGATTAGCTGCTGTATATAATTCTGTTAAAAAAATAAAGGTCACCCTAGCAAACGGGAGGTTTCTTTGGCAGCCAAAGTCTCTGGTGATGGAAATCCAGCCCTGTGCTTTGTATTTTCCTTTTCAAAGTTCTTGTTATATATCAGATCTAAAAGTTTCAAACTGTCCATATTATTATCTTCCTAAAGATTAAATGTCATCCCACTTCCAGCATGTTTGCTAACAATGCTCTACCCATTTATCCAGGAAAAATGATCATTGGCTGCTATAGTATTGACATTCCACTAGAGAATCTCTGCTCAACCTCTTTGCTTCTGACTGTCGATGAAATACATTTGACTAAATGTTAGATGTTCTTTGCCTTTCCTGTAGCAGATTTTCAGCGGTTACACTACTATATTTCCAGCATTGTCAGATGTAGCACGGACAGGCAAAATGGAAGTAATACAAATGAGGAAGATGTGGATAAGGCAGGAAGGAAGCTGAATTCTACATACAGTATACACTGATCAACCATAACATAACATGACCTAATAATGAGTAGGTCCTCCTATTGCCCTGACACATTGAGGCGTGGACTGCACTAGACAAGTCATCATAACTCCTCTGCTGGCTTGCCTTCTTCCGATACTGCATCTTGGTGCCATCTCTCGCCAGGTAAGCGACGTACACACACCCGGCCGTCCACATGATGTAAAAGAAAGCGTCATTCATCAGACCAATCCACCCTTTTCCATTGATCTCTGGTCCAAATCTGATGCTCACGTGCCCATTGTAGGCATTTTTGTCTGGACACGGGTCAGCATGGGCACCCTGACTGGTCTGCGGCTACGCAGACCCATACACAACAAACTGAGATGCACTGTGTGCTACTTTTCTATCGGAACCAGCATTAACTTTTTCAGCAATTTGAGTTCCAGTAGATAAAGATAAAATATTGGATATAAATAGTCTGTAAGCTACTGGAGGGGATGAAAAGGGACTATATCCAATATTTTAGTAATGAAAACAGTATCATTGGTAGTAATCAGCATGGATTCATGAATCATGAAGGATAGTTCTTGCCAAACCAATCTATTAACATTCTATGAAGAAGTGAGCTGCCATCTAGATAAAGGAAGGCCTTTGGATGCGGTATATCTGGATTTTGCAAAGGCATTTGAGACAGTCCCCCGCAAATTTTTACTTTACAAACTGAGCTCTTTTGGCATGGACCATAGGGTATGTACCTGGATTGAAAACTGATTACAGGGGCGGGTCCAAAGGGTGGTGAGAAATTGGGAGCACTCAGAATGGTCCGATGCTCTAGATGGGGTCCCCCAGAGATCTGTCCTGGGGCCAATTTTGTTTAATTTATTCATGAATGATATTGAGAATGGGATAAATAGCTCAATCTCAGTATTTGCAGATGATACAAAGCTAAGCACGGCAATAACTTCCGTGGAAACCTTACAAGAACACCTAAGTAAAATAATGGGGTGGGCAACTACATGGGGTTTAAAGTTTAATGAAGTTTAATGTTGAAAAATGTAAGGTAATGCATTTGGGTGCCAAAAATACAAATGCAATGTACTCTCCAGGAGGAGAACCTCTGGGGGAATCCAGGATGGAAAAAGATCCTCAAGAAGTATGTGCTGCAACTGGAAAGAGTTCAGAGAAGGGCAACAAAGCTAATAAAGGGATTGGAAGACCTCAGTTATGGGGAAAAACTACGAGCATTGAACCTATTCTCTCTGGTGAAGAGACGCCTGAGAGGGGATATGATAGTGATATACAAATACACTTATACAAAAAAACTTTTTAGTGGAAGGGAGTTTAAAAAGACACACAGCCATTCATTGAAATTGGAAGAGAAGAGTTTTAACTGTAATCAGCATAGAGGGTTCTTTATTGTCAGAGCATTAAGGATGTGGAATTCTCTTCCACAAGCAGTGGTGTCAGCACAGGAAGCGTCCATAGTTCAAAAAAAACTATTAGATAGGCATCTTAATGATCACAACATACAGAGATCTATGATTTACTATTGAAATAAACACATACACACCCACACACATCTGGATGGACTGGTGTCTTTTTCAATCTTATCGACTATGAATAGAGCTTCTAAGAATGGAGGAATAGAGCGGAAAGAATGGGCATAGTCTGCACTCTTGACGAGTGCCTATGACAGGTCCAGCAGCTGTATTAACCCCCACAGCACCAGAAGATTACTTCTGCGGGGGTATGGGGGGGGGGGGGGCTTTGTATTTCATCTAGGACCACCAACATCAGCATAAGGGACACTTCTCAGTAAAAGTATTGTCCCTTGAGCTGACTTCTGAATTTTTAAATTATTTGTATTATTCGCGGTTTCCTTTTTTTTTTCTTTATAATGATCCATGTAGATGTCTGTATATGCAAGAAAATGTGTATTTTGATCATGAATTCTTCATGGTATACATTACCATAGATGTGGCAAGGACAATCCTTTTGTAGAAATATATTTTACACTGGAAGTTCACCCCCCAACAGGTATGAATCCACACTTTAAGACTGAGCAGCCATTAATGTAATTACTTTTTTATATCTGCAGTGTTGGTGACTGATCTTCTGATATGTCCACTACAATATTAGTCCCAGTTACATCAACACACATGCTAAATGGCTCAGTAGGTTTCAGCAAACTCAACGTTAATAAATTCATTTGCTTTCACCATCCCCAGAGAACCGAGGTCTCCAGATTTTACTCGCCTCCAGGTTGGAATTCATGGGAATAATTATATAGAGATTTTAGCCCACATTTAAAGAAAAATTCTGACTGTGCGGCTGTGTCATTTCCCCGGCTTTGGTCATTAATCATGTTCAAAGGGAGCGGCTGGCAAGGCTCAGCCCTGGAACTTCTGTCACTTGCCATTTTGCTACTGACACTAATTTATACAGGTGAGGTCGCTCTTAGATTAATTGAATATTAGTTTTATATTTAGAATTTATAGAATTCCTCTCCTTCCAAGCACTTCTAATCTAGTATAACGTTTGCCTGCCAGGGAGGCCTCAAATGAGAATAGTAAGCCCATTGAGACATGGATGTGAAGTAGCGGGGCTGGTTATGGGGTCCCATTCATTTCATTTACTGTATGTAGGAAATGATTGTGTAAGATCCTATGAGTATAGGGAATGAGGCATTTCAGATGATGATGGAAAATATAAAGCTGAATTCCAGGCAAACATACAGTGCCTTGAAAAAGTATTCATACCCCTTGAAATTTTCCACATTTTGTCATGTCACAACCAAAAACGTAAATGTATTTTATTGGAATTTTATGTGATAGACCAACACAAAGTGACACATAATTGGGAAGTGGAAGGAAAATGATAAATGGTTTTCAAGATTTTTTATAAATAAATATCTGAAAAGTGTGGTGTGTATTTGTATTCAGCCCCCTTTACTTTGATACCCCTAACTAAAATCTAGTGGAACCAATTGCCTCACAGAGCACTGTTCAATCCATCATCCGAAAATGGAAAGAGTATGGCACAGCTGCAAACCTACCAAGACATGGCTGTCCACCTAAACTGACAGGCCGGGCAAAGAGAGCTTTAATCAGAGAAGCAGCCAAGAGGCCCATGGTAACTCTGGGGGAGCTGCAGAGATCCACAGCTCAGGTGGGAGAATCTGTCCACAGGACATCTTAGTCATGCACTCCACAAATCTGGCCTTTATGGAAGAGAGGCAAAAAGAAAGCCATTGTTAAAAGAAAGCCATAAGATGTTCCATTTGCAGTTTGCGAGAAGTCATGTGGGGGACACAGCAAACATGTGGAAGAAGGTGCTCTGGTCAGATGAGACCAAAATCAAACTTTTTGGCCTAAAAGCAAAACGATATGTGTGGCAGAAAACTAACACTGCACATCACCCTGAGCCAGGCATGTACTGGCCATCGGGACCACCAGGACTTTCCCGGTGGGCCGATGGCTCAGTGGGCCGGCCTCACTATCATAGGGGCCAGCCGTTCTGTGGAGCAATCCGGAGGTCTGCGGTGATCTACCCGTCAATCACATACAGCTGATGGGTAGATCGGGATTGAGCATGCAGAGTAGCGCAGGAAGCGTCTGTGTAATAAATTCTCTGTCATGACGAGCTGCTCCCCGGTGGCCCCGCCCCTTCCTCTTTTCTCGTCCTTCCCAATTTGCTTGTGACATCACCTTCGAAGGACGAGAGGAGAGGAGGGGCGGGGCCAACGGGGAGCAAGGTAACATGACAGAGAACTTATTACACAGCCGATCCCTGCGCTACTCTGCATTAAGTAAACACTGTGCCCTACTACCCTGAGGGCTAGATGGGTAGTCGACATACACTAACTGCCCATCTAGTGGCGTCTGGAGGCCTAACGAGGTGTCTTGCCGACCGGGGATACTATCACTCCGGCCGGGTGACTCGGTAGCCGGGTGGCCCTTTCAGGACCACCAGGGCTACCGGTCATGTACGGACCGAGTCCCACT
>BLSH010164238.1:1424511-1434850 GCA_018402905.1 Glandirana rugosa | reverse complement strand
CTGTACCCTGATGTGCTGTGCTCTGTAAACTGATGTGCTGTACCCTGATGTGCCATCCACTGATGTGCTCTGTAACCTTGATGTGCCATGCACTGGTGTGCGCTGTACCCTAATATGCCATGCACTGATGTGCACTGTAACCCTGATGTGCTGTGCTCTGTACCCTGATATGCTGTGCTCTGTACCCTGATGTGCTGTGCTCTGTACCCTGATGTGCCATGCACTGATGTGCGCTATACCCTGATATGCCGTGCACTGATGTGCGCTGTACCCTGATGTGCCGTAGACTGATGTGCGCTGTAACCTTGATGTGCCATGCACTGGTGTGCGCTGTACTCTGATATGCCGTGCACTGATGTGCGCTGTACCCTGATGTGCCGTGCACTGATGTGCGCTGTAACCCTGATGTGCTGTGCCCTGGGCCAGTCTGGATGAAGTCCAGGGCCACATTTTTGTCCCAGTCCAGCCCTGCCCTGAGCACACCATCCCCACTGTGAAACATGGTGGTGGCAGCATCATGTTGTGGGGATGCTTTTCTTCAGCAGGGACAGTGAAGCTGTTTAGAGTTCATGGGAAGATGATGGAGCCAAATAGAGGGCAATCTTAGAAAAAACCTGTTAAAGTCTGCAAAAGACTTGAGACTGGGGCAGAGGTTCACCTTCCAGCAAGACAATGACCCTAAACATGCAGAGCTACAATGGAATGGTTTAGATCAAAGCATATTCATGTGTTAGAATGGCTCAGTCAAAGTCCAGACCTAAATCCAATTGAGAATCTCTGGCAAGACTTCAAAATTGCTGTTCAGAGACGCTCTCCATCCAATCTGACAGAGCTTGAGATATTTTGCAAAGAAGAATGGGCAAAAATGTCCTCTCTAGATGTACAAAGCTGGTAGAGACGTCCCAAAAAAGACTTGCAGCTGTAATTGCAGTGAAAGGAGGTTCTACAAAGTATTGACTCGGGGGTGGGGGGCTGAATACAAATGCCCCCCACACTTTTCACATATTTATTTGTAAAAAATGTTGACAACCATTTGTCATTTTCCTTCCACTTCACAATTATGTGCCACTTTGTGTTGGTCCGTCACATAAAATTCCAATAAAATATATTTACGTTTTTGCTTGTAACATAACAAAATGTGGAAAATTTTAAGAGGTATGCATACTTTTTCAAGGCACTGTAAATACCCAGATCAAACTAAATCAAATTTAGTTCCACTTTTAATAAGAAAACAAAAAACAGCACAAGGGATGGTACATTCAATGTGAACAATCCTTGTGCTGCTGGCTGGTCTCTTAGTTAAAACTGGAAGTTCTCTGCCGCCCCCCCCCCCCCCCATACCTGTTTAGTGGTTAATACAGCCGCTGGAGCTGTCACAGGTCCAGCAGCCTCCCCGTCAATGAAAATCACTCTATGAATGGAAGATGGGTGGATGAATTAAAGTGGTGCATTCTATGCATGAAGGTAAAAAAAAAAATCAGTATGCAGGGCTTACCAGAACCCTATCTCCATCCAGCAATGTGCAATACAGCAGCTGCTGTCCCGACTCTCTTCCTCCTCTCTGGCTCAGACACAGCAGTGGGAGCCATTGGTTGGCAATCAAAGCCAGTAAGGAAGGAGCAAGGGGTGAGGCTGGGCTGTGTATCTTATGGACAAACTGAGCAAGGCTCAGGAATGAGCATGTAAAAGTGCCCCCATAGCTATGGGGGCACTCAGCAGGGGGGAGGGGCCAGGAGTGCCAGCGGGGGACCTGCGAGGATCGGCGCTGCTCTGTGCAAAACCATTGCACAGAGCAGGTATGTATAACCTTTAGTATTACTTAGGTAATAGAGGTACCCCGTCTATTACCATTCTGGTGACAACCTAAAATTTGAGATTTACTTTCACTTTCAGTGATAATGGTAAATACAAATCTTCCAACTTTCTGAGATGGGAATGAGCGACACCTATTAGCAAAAGAATGTAGGCATAGGACACCCCCCTGCCACACCCCCTAATGAAGAATTGTACATAAAAAATGTTTGGTTAACCCCTTCAGCCCTGAAAAGATTTACCCCCTTCCTGACCAGAGCACCTTTTGAGATTCGGCCCTGTGCTTTAACTGACAATTATGCGGTCGTGCGACGTTGCACCCAAACAAAATTGACGTCCTTTTTCCCCCACAAATAGAGCTTTCTTTTGGTGGTATTTGATCACCTCTGTGGTTTTTATTTTTGTGCTATAAACAAAAAAACAGCGAGAATTTTGAAAAAAAACAATATTTTTTACTTTTTGCTATAATACATATCCAAAAAAATCTAAAAAAAAAATGTATTCATTTAGGCCAAAATGTATTCTTCTACATATTTTTGGTAAAAAAAAACCCGCAATTGGCGTATATTGATTGGTTTGCGCAAAAGTTGCCGCATTTACAAACTATGAGAACTGATTTATGCCGTTTTTGAATTGCGTAGATCGCCGCACAATGATTGCGGCGATCTTACCCGGAAGTGGGAGCAGGTGCCTGGTTTCGACAGGTATCCCCTCCCCCCCAGAAAGGTGCCAAATGTGGCAGCGGAAGGGGGGGGAGGAAGCAAACGAGCAGAGCTTCCCCTTTTACGTAGAGCTCTGCTTTAAATATACTAACAAATTAAAGCTGACCTCCATCTAATACAGTGGTTCTCAACTCCGGTCCTCAGGACCCACTAACAGGCCAGATTTTAGGTATTACCTTGGGGAGATGCAGACTAGAATACTGCAATCACTGAGCAACAAATTAAATCACCTATGATGTATTTCAGTTATCCTGCAAACCTGGCCTGTTAGTGGGTCCCGAGGACAGGAGTTGAGAACCACTGATCTAAAACTTTATAAGCAGTTACAGCAACAGTTTTTTTTCCCTCCTTTTGTGATAAAGGTTTTACATAAATAAATAAAATCTGATCATTGTGAGCATCCCTGCGAGTGGTAAATGGTTTGTCTCAACCCTGTAACTGTTGCATCTGCAGGACAGCTTGTTCTTTTGAAAAACAACAGACTTACTGGCAAGATCACCAGAAGATAATAGAAAGAAAGCCTAAGAAAGAAAACAAATGCAACCACCACATCTAAGAACTGCTAAGCTACATTATATAAAATGTTTGCTTTTGGGTTTAATAGCCCTTTCCAGATGTGTTCATGAATCTAGAGTTGCATTAATTTATGTATTTTATATCTGCCAGGCGTTCAGCTTTAAGTTTCCTTTCCTACATTCAGAAAAGTCATTTGTCTTTAATAAATCCCTTGTCGTCTTTACAAGTCGTAACTCACAGGCAGAATTTGCTGTACTATTATTTATTCATGTGTTTATTTTAAGCCGTGTTTTATCACGGTAAACATTTGCATTTAGCCAGTTAATTCGCCACCTAAACGTTTCTGGTTAAGAACCGATGTATAATGATATTATAGGCAAAGCATTTTGCTGCATTTAACAATGACAGTTAGAGTGCTGTGTTTATTCTTGAAATACAGAGAGAGCTGGGAGAAATACAGCCTTGGAAATATGTCATAATACAGCCGTCTCACATCCTACCTAGCCATGGGGATATATATTCATAAAAGTGGATCTGCGCAATTTTCATAATGGAAAAGTTAACACAGCCGAGAATCGTCTAAAAGATTTTCTTATTTAAATGCACTCCCATCTCGCTGTGCAAACACTGCGTGCTGCATTAATGGGGTCTGTGTTGGTCTAGAAAGATTCAATTGTTTATGACATTCAATAAAAGAATTCTTAAGCGCAGAAATAAGGATCGCCAAACCACCCGGAATAAAATTTACTGCTCGGATCAAAGGACATTATGAAATCTCAAGGAAAAAATGTCACAGTTAAATAACTTTTTTCTTGCAACCTTTTTTTCATGATATGATTTTTATAAACCGTATATGAGAATGTTATCAGTTTCAACTGGACCGGTGACAACGGACTAAAGGATGTCTATGAATATTCATTCTTAACCACGTCAGCTCAGGAAGATTTACCCCCCTTCATGATCGCTGCGCTATTTTAACTGACAATTACGCGGTTGTACGACGCTGTACCCAAATTAAATTTATGTTCTTTTTTCCCCATAAATAGTGCTTTCTTTTGGTGGTATCTGATCACCTCTGCAGTTTTTATTTTTTTGCGCTATAAACAAAAAAAAAATAGCAAAAATTAAAAAAAAAAAACATTTTTTAAATGTCTGCTATAAAACATATTCAATAAAAAAATATAAAACATGAAATTTCTTCATCAATACGTATTCTGCTACATTTTTGGTAAAAAAAAAAAAGTACAATAAGCTATATTAATTGGTTTGCGCAAAATGTATAGCTTCTACAAATTAGAAGATATATTTATGAAATTTGTATTTAATTTTTTTACTAGTAATGGTGGCAATCAGCGACTTATAGCGGGACTGCGATATTGCGGCGGACAAATTGGGCACCTAACTGACACTTTTTGGCGACCAGAGACACTAGTACAATGATCAGTGCTAAAATTATGCACTGTCACTGACTAATGACACTGGCTAAGGAAGGGGTTAAAGTGGTTGTTAAAGTGATTGTAAAGTCTCATTTAAAAAAAAAAAATAACTAACATGTTATACTTACCTCCTCTGTGCAGTTGGTTTTGCACAGAACAGACCAGTTCCTCCTCTTCTCGGGTCCCTCTTCTGCTCTCCTGGCCCCTCCCTCCTATTGAGTGCCCTCACAGCCAGCAACTTCCTATGGGGGCACCCGAGCCGAGTCACAGCTCTGTGTATGCATTCAGACACGGAGCCCCGACCTGGCAACGCCCCTTCTCTCCCCCGATTGGCTGACTAACTTTGATTGACAGCCGCGGGAGCCAATGGTGCCGCTTCTGTTTCTTAGCCAATCAGTAGGAGTGTCCCAGACAGCTTAGACATTTGTGGACTTCACTGGAGAGAGATAAGGCTCAGGTAATAATTGGGGGTGCTGGGGGGCTGCTACACACAGAAGGTTTTTATCTTAATGCATAGAATGCATTAAGATACAAACCTTCTGCCTTTACAACTCCTTTAAGCCACTATATCATCTGTATACCATCCCACCTGTTATATTACAATATGTGTCCCAGTGCCTGTGCTGTATAAAAGAAATGCAGATTTCTACCTTATCTTAGCGCGTCTTCCGGCGCTCACATCACTCCTTGGCTCTCTCCTCTCTCCGGCTACAGTGGGTGGGGCCGAGAATCCCCTGCTGACATCAGCTGGGAGGAAGGGAGAAGAGGAGCAGAGAGCTGAGGAGTCACGTGAGCGCTGGGAGACTCTCTAAGATAAGGTAGAAATCTGCATTTCTTTTATACAGCACAGGCACTGGGACACATATTGTTATATAATAGATGGGATGGTATACAGATGATATCATTTTTTATAGCAGCAGGAGGGGGGCGGGCAGTGTCTGGAGCTGACAGGCAGGGAGGGGAGGGGGGAGAGGACAGAGGAGAGCAGAGAGGAGACACAGCGGATGACAGAGACACGTAAACTGACCACGGTGTCAGGGCTCAGCAGCCATGATAAACTGGGGTCAGTTTACAGGGGGGAGGGCAGAACCAGGCAGGATCAGCCTAGTTTTTTAGGTTATACAGGGGGCCAAATTACACAGCACAAGCTCTGTGCTATATAATATGCTTTAAGGGAACAGGATATATATATATATATATATATTTTTTTTTTTTTTTTAGGGTAACAAACGCTTTAACATCAGGAGCGATCAAAGGGTTTTCACTGTGGGGGAGGTGCTTGAACCATGGGAAGGCATTCATCCATGTCCCTGCTTTACCTACTGATAGAACAGCAGATTGCAGCTTTGGCTCTGTAACAAATGACCGACGTCCGTAGTAACCGCAGATCAGCTACCGCTGTGTCTAATCTCAGCAGAAGCGGGTTGCCAGCGGCACGCATGCTCTCCCCAAACTTAGTAGTGTGCAATCGTGTACGAGAAATGTGATCCTGTGCAGGAGGGCCGCCTTGCTGCCGTATATATACAGTATACAGTTGGCAAGCAGTTACAGGAGAACTGAACTCTTGAAGCTGTTCCCAAAGAAAGGTTACCAGGGTCAAAGGACTGGTCAACCGGATTGCCTGCGGTCTTCCTGCAGCTGATTTTTCCCCATTCCTGACTTACTTTGTCTTGTTCTGCACTGTGTCTTACTATAGAGGCGACCATATTAGTAGAGGCAGGGCTTTGCTTCCTCATGTCAGAGCCTCCAGCAAGGAAGACAGTGAGCAGCACAATAGTGACATCACCAAATCTCATAATAAATACCATGAGACCAGCAGATAGAAATGCTTTGGATCACACATTGCAGATATACAGCTATGGGGCTTTAGGCACGGGAGTGCCTTGGCACACTTACATACCAGGAAGTGCACTGATATTTTTCAAGAGGAATTTCAGACAAAAGTTAAAGCATTTGTTACCCCAACAATTCACGTTCCTATCATGTTCTTGTATGAGAAAGCCTCCTGTTCTCTTTGTATTGCTTCCTTTGTGTGAAATCCCTGTTGTTCCTGCCAGTCCCTCTGCTTCCCTATGCCACACCAAGCAGGAGAACACAGCATGGTCAGTTCTCTAGCTATGCTGGAAACCCAGCCTGCTCTCCTCCAATTATCAGACTTGTCCTGACAGACCTCCCCTGTACAGCATTTCACTGGGAAGATCAGAGTGCTGCTGTTTTTCCTCCCCAGCTCTTATGCAGCTTAGAACATAGGGAATGTGATCACTTATAAGAAAGGGGGAATATAGTATTTATCATTTTTTTTTACATATACGCACAAAAGTTTTGATTTTCATTGCTATTTTGATCTGAATGGGTTCTTTTGCAAGGTGATCGTTTACAATTACTTTAAGCCTTTTAGGGTATTGATTAGGCATAAAAACACTTATACATGTTCTCTATAAGATTTGTGAAAACTGTGCTTTATTTGCTTGAGACTGACTCTAGATTTGAAAATCACTCTAGGTCTGATAGGTACTGCCATGATGTCATTCTGAAATCTCCCAGCTTTTGGAGAGTATGCATAACAATATTAAACTTGGCCCCATTATATTTTACATTGCTACTTACTAAGGCTCACAGTACACATATAAATTTCTCTAGTTCACCTTGCAAGCTTAGGCTACTTTCACACTGGGGCGGGCGGGTGGTAGCGGTAAATCCCCGCTAGTTTCAGCAGGGATTTACCGCTGTTATAGCGGCGCCGCTGTGCAGGCGAGTGCGCAGCGATTTTAACCCCCCACAAGGGGTTAAAATGGGGTTTAAAGTGCCGGCACACCGCGCTACTGAGGAGGTGTGCAGCCGCATCGGAAGGGCTGCCCATTGTTTTCAATGGGCAGGGGCGGTGGAGGAGCGGTATATCATCGCTCACCGCACCGCCCCAAAGATGCAGCTTGCAGGACTTTTTGTAACGTCCTGCAAGCATACCGCCCCAGTGTGAAAGCACTCAGGCTTTCACATTGGGGTGGATTGGGCTGGACTTTTGAGGCGCTTTACAGATGCTATTTTTAGCTAAATAGCGCCGGTAAAGCACCTCAGTGTGAAAGTAGCCTAAAAGTGGTTGTAAAACTCTGAAATGAAAAATGAACAAAGAACATCCCTTTGTATTGTGTACTTGTCTCTATCCAAAGCATCTAGTGTGATTTGTGTCTCCTCTTTCATTCCTCTGCTATCTGGGTCCTGCCATCACAGAAGGTGATTGATAGCTTCAGCTGTAAATGTTTACCTATGAGACTGTGTATAAGGGGTATGTCCATTCCCTCCACTCGGGTCTCAGATTACACTCAGCTATATGCTGTGCAGTGTGTGACATAAGATCCCCACCCCCTGCCGTCTGAAGCTTGGAAATGCTGTGCAAATTTGTTCACCATGGGCTTAACCACTTCCCTATTGCCGTATGCAGAATGACAGCCGGGAAGTGGTTTAATGATCCTGACTGGGCGTCAGCCGGCTCAGACCTGCGGGGGAGCGCAGCGCGGCAATCGTTGGTATGGTGTGTAAGTCTGACACACCTCATCTCCAAGGATCCAGGACCACCAGGGAAGCCCACCCAGGACCACCAGGTATGGCAAACAACTGCCAATAGGTATGGCACTTAGTGCCCATCTGGGATGCCCGCCAGTGTCTCCTTAGCAGTGCTGCCTAACAGTGCCATCTATCACTGCCGCCCATCAGTGCCCACCAGTGCCACCTATCAGTGCCCATCAGTGCCACCTATAAGTACCCAGTTGCAGCCTATGAGTGCCCATCAGTGCCCCCTGTGAGGGCCCATCAGTGCTGCCTATGAGTGCCCATCAGTGCTGCTTATTAGTGCCCATCAGTGCTGCATATCAGTGCCCGTCAGTGCTGCATATCAGTGCCGCCTATCAGTGCTGCATATAAGTGCCTCATCATCAGTGCAAATCAGTGCCACCTCATCAGTGCCACCTCATCAGTGCCAATCAGTACTGCCTCATCAGTGCCTGTCATTGCAGCCTCATCAGTGCCCGTCATTGCAGCCTCATCAGTGCCCATCAGTGATGGAGAAAACATACTTATTTTTACAGAGTTTTGTAACAGAAACAAAGAAAAACTTTTTTTTTTCAAAATTTTCAGTCTTTTTTTATTTGTAGCGCAAAAAATAAAAACCCCAGTGGTGCCAGCTATTGTATTATGACAGCATGTACCCACGACTGTCAGAATACCTGAACAGTGACTACAACTGATTGAATGCAGTTGCTAATTGCCCAATAAATTTAGACAAATGTCAATTGAAAAATGAACATGTGTTAAGCTGTGTGGTGTTGGCAGGGAATATAATTAGAAACAGAAGTAATCAGACAAAATTGGAACAGGCTTATTACAGGCCTAATAGGGCCTTACCTAGTAGGGATGAGCTTGAACCCAAACCAGGTTCAGAATGAACCCAGAAATGAACTGTTATTGCTCAGTCAATAAGCTGAAGGTGGGGATGCTAGTGACATCATCTACCTAATATTGCCACATAGCCATATAAGCCCAATGACATTGACCTGGTATGGCTAGGTGCCCATATTAGGTCAATGATACCACGAGCATCCCTGCCACTGTACATCAACTGTGGGGTACGGAATCTTCTGCCCACAGCTTATTGTTCAAGCAATGACAACTGACTTCCAGGTTTGGCTTGAACCCAAGCCTAAACCAAATCTCATAACTAGTGCATAGCACCAATGGTGTATTAGCATATTTTGCTAAAATACAAAAAGGCAATACAGGCAGTCCCCTACAGAAACAGGAAGTGAGAGGAAATCTCCCCCTAGGAAGGGAAATTCACTCCTGTAAGAGTTGTTATGGGAAAAAGGTGTCTCCACTGATGCTTTATCACCAATCCTTGTTTCCACAACAATCCAAAATTTTCAAAATCCAATTATCATTGGGACAGGAAGGGAGGTGAAATCTTCTGAACAAAAACATAGACAGCAAAACAGTTACCCTATGATATCCAAAAAGCTTAAAAATATTTTTTTTGGCTGAAGCTACACTTAAAAAATGTACCTGTTCCGACTTACAAACAAATTCTACTTATGAACAAACCTACAGTCCCTATTTTGTTTGTAACCCGGGGACTGCCTGTAATAGGGTTTATTGTTAGAAAGCTTAGCATTCTTTGCAAACCACTTGTCCTGTATGCACCCTGTTAATAGAGAAAATTAAAACACAAATGGTTTTTAAAATTAAAGGAGTCCTCACCCCCCCCCCTCGTCTCCATGTATATAAGTAAAAGTATCAAATAAATACTTGAAACATTGTAAACGTAGTACGTCTGTACCACCTGCACTCTTATTAGACTATAGAGACACCCAATTGACTCTTCTTTTGTTGACTAAATTTATTAACTAAATAGACTGATATGTCTGTTACACACATGAAAATCCTAGTGATCTGTTAAGTTCTCTTTGACTACCAAACTTCAGAAAGAAAAAATTAAAATTTTTGGTAAACACAAAATTAAAAGAGATAATTGTCCCACGTATGTCCTGTTCACCAAACGTTTCTTACGATTCGAAAGATTGTTATTTGGGATAATGTCCGTCAGGGGCCCAATGTTTGTTTTATCCCTGACATCCAAACAAGTATTCATCTTAAACAAACATTCAGCCTTGTCCATGTAAAAAATTCACATCGAAGTCGGTTTTTTTTATAAAAATTCGAAAAACCTATAGTATCCCATTGACAAAACGACAGATACAAAAACAAGTCTTCTAAAGTGGAGGGAAGGACAGGGTTACTATTAACCTAAAACTTTTAAAACCTAACAACACCTTTGTTCCTAACCACTATTTCGTAGTCACCTCT
>BLSH010164238.1:1397942-1410964 GCA_018402905.1 Glandirana rugosa | reverse complement strand
CGTGTATGTCCTCCCGACCCCCACCCGTGTGTGTCATTCTGACCCCCCTGGTGACACTTAGTCCTTTCCTCTACTGATCCCTATACACTTTCCTACATTCTATGGCCTCTGTACAATGCTCTTCCTTCCACTGACCCCTGTACATTGTCCTGTTGCCCCCTGTCTTCTGCCCTAATTACCCCTTACCTCTCTGTCCTGCCAACTCCTGCCCTCTGCCCTGCTGACCCCCTGTTCTCTGCCCTACTGTTCACTGTACATCGTCCTACATCCTGCTGACCTCTCTACACCACCCTACATCCTACTGACCTCTCTTAACCACCCTGCATCCTGCTGACTTCTCTACACCACCCTGCATCCTACTGACCTCTCTACACCCCCCTGCATACTGCTGACCTCTCTAAACCGCCCTGCATCCTACTGACTTCTCTACACCACCCTACATCCTACTGACCTCTCTACACCACCCTACATCCTACTAGCCTCTCTACACCACCCTGCATCCTACTGACCTCTCTACATCACCCTGCATCCTACTGACCTCTCTACACCACCCTGCATCCTACTGACCTACATACTACTGACCTCTGTGCACTGCCCTACATCCTGCTGACCTCTGTACACCGCCCTACATACTACTGACCTCTGTACACTGCCCTACATACTACTGACTTCTGTACACTGCCCTACACCCTACTGACCTCTGTACACTGCCCTACACCCTACTGACCTCTCTACACCACCCTACATACTACTGGCCTCTGTACACTGCACACTGTATTATATGTTAAATTCAGTTCTGTAAGCAACACCTAATTTTCTGGCAGTGCCCCTCCCGAGACTTGACTCTGAATCCGCCCCTGGATTAGGTGACGTCTGAAGGCAATTGGTTCAACTAGATTTTAGGGGTATCAGAGTAAAGGGGGCTGATAACAAATGCACTCCAAACTTTTCAGATATTTATTGGTAAAAAAATGTTGAAAACCATTTATCATTTTCCTTTCACTTCACAATTATGTGCCACTTTGTGCTGGTCTATCACATAAAATCCCAATAAAACACGTTTACGTTACCCTTCTTATATCAGGGATGCCATGTGACCCCTCTTGCCTCAGTGATGCCAACTGGCCACTCATTCACAAAGCATGCCATGTTTCCCCTCTTGCATCAGGATTGCCATGTGACCCCTCTTGCATCAGGGATGCCATGTGACCCCTACTGCCTTAGTGATGTCATGTGACCTATCCTGCTTCAATGATGCCAAGTGACCAGTCATTCACAAAGGATGCCATGTGACCCTTTCTGCCTCAGTGATGCCATGTTACCCCTTTTATACCAGGGATGCCATGTTACCCCTCTTATATGGAGGGATGCCATGTTACCCCTCTTATATCAGTAATGCCATGTGACCCTTCTTGCATCCAGAATTCAATATGGCCTCCTGCTTCAGTGATGCCATGCCATGGGGGGATCTAAATCTAATTATGAACAAATATTTTATCTCTGCCTCTGCTCCAAGTTACAGATATACCAGTCAAGGTGAACAACATAAACCCATTTGATGATGTTTGATGGTACGAAACATTAAAACAAGGCTAATTATCAAGAAAATTACAAATTCAGTTCCATTACTCTTCTCCTCATGAAATTATGTGCAGAAATATATATTTGTAGCGCCATAAAATTAAAGACCAGGCAGTAACTTTTTATTACAGAACTACGGAATACATTTTTATGCTTTGCAGCACATGCAAATGTGTCTGGTCGTGTATAACAATGAGAAGTGGACAAGGAGTTCTCCGAACCGTCACAAAGCTGGAATAATCTATCATTACGTGGGCTACAAATTATGAATCTGGTGTTGAAAAAACAAACAAAAAAAAAAGGCATAGACCTGATTTACTGACCTTATTTACTGGCGTGTGCAGTGCAGTGAAGGGTCTGATGATAGGGGTATGTGAAGTTAAAGAACAACTAAAATATCATGTATGACAGTCTAAACAAGTTCCAGTGACACCCATGCCTCATAAATCACCTTCCCTGACAAAGACAAATCCTTCTTCATTTGTGTCTCACTCGCTTCCCCTACGAGACACTGCAGCTCACAAAGGGAGGGTTTCATTAACAGAGGCAGAGCTGTCAATCCAGAAATCAGGGGGCA
Source organism: Glandirana rugosa (assembly GCA_018402905.1). Lineage (NCBI taxonomy): Eukaryota > Metazoa > Chordata > Amphibia > Anura > Ranidae > Glandirana > Glandirana rugosa. Next base: position 1,408,806 of record BLSH010164238.1, on the reverse strand, counting down.
GGTCTAGGTGTGGCCAACTGCTGACTGACAAGCTATAGGCCGGTGATTGTCACACCCCCTGCAAAATTTTTTCAGCTCACTGCAGTGCAAGCAAGCACAGCCTACATAAGTACCAAAAAGTGGCGACCACCCAACACCCTCTGTTTTTAAGGTAAAGTGTTAGCTAATTTGGTTGTTTTGCAGGCTGGTCGATAAATAGATATGTTCGGAAATTTCAGAATTACAATAGCAACGAATTTAAACAATTCCGAAATAATGAAACAAAATTTCAGACAAAATTCAAATTTAAAAAGTTTTCGAATCAAATTTGAATAGTTTTTGAATTTGAATCATTTTCAAATTCAAATCATTTTCAAATTGAATTTGAATTCATATTTCCAAAGAGAATAAAAGAGAATATAACAGAATATAAAAGAATAGAATAGGAAATAAAAAAATATAATATAATAAAGTAAATAAGAACAAAATAGAAAATAAAATAGAAAAAAAAATAGAATAGAAAATAAAGGGATAGAATAGAAAATAAAAGAATAGACTAGAAAAGAATGGAGTAAAACAGAACACAATCAAATAGAAAATAAAAGAACAGAATAAAATAGACTAGAATATAAAGGAACAGAAAAGAAAAAAAAATAGAATAGAATAAAAACAATAGAATAGGTAAAGATAGAAAAAATATAACCATCTTCTGAAATCAAAATTTCAAATAGAATAAATTTGAATTTGAAATCAATAGAAAAAAAAAGAATAGAAAAGAAAAGAATAAACTAGAACATAAAAAGGATAGAATAGAATAAAATAGAAATATAACATTCTTCCAAAATTCGAATTTTGAATAGAATACATTTAAATTTGAATAGAATAGAAAAGAATTTAATAGAAATGAAAATAATAGAACAGAAAATAAAAGAATACAATAGAATAGAAAAAACAACAGAATAAAATGGTATAGAAAGAATATAACTATCTTCCAAAATTTGAATTTAAAACAGAATAAATTTGATTTAGAATGGAATTCGATCCAAATGCAATTTGAATGGAATTCCATTCAAATTGGAATCGATTCAAATTTTCTGAATTCGATTAAATTTAGTTCAATACGACTAAATTCATAAAATTTGAATTGATTCAAATTTGAATAAATGAAACAAAATCCAAAAATGAATTAAATGAATTAAACAAATTTAACTAAACAAATGTATGTAAATAACAAACTGAAACGAAACAAAACACAATTTTTAGTTCTGCACGTGTCTATCGTTAAGTGTGCTGGGAAATCTTTTGTTTGCCACCGCCTACATTAGGGGGACAACTGTGCTCTGAATTCAAGTGCAGTGCAGTACTGTTACCACTCCATCACAGGAAGCAGAATTATTAGGTGGACTTCACTGGACCAAAGGTTATTTGTGGAGCTTTGCAGAGAGACTAACGAAAAACTGGACTCATAAGTGTGATTATGCTTATAATTAAATGCTGCAGCACATACTTTTTTCAATGGCTGGCCATAGTTCTACTTTTAGTGAAACTTTGTGCACTGTCACTGAATTGCAAGAAATACTGTTTTTTTCTTCTTTATACTGCACATGATGGAATGTTTGAAGATTACAGAAGGTCAGTTTAGTTCAATTTCTGCTTCAGCCAGTTAGTCTGCACTTTACCTCACTGCATTGCAAACTTTAGAAAATAAGGCCAATGCTGTATCTCAATCAACTGAAATGTCATTAGGTTGAATTCACAAAGCTATCAAACCAGGATAAGGATACTTAAGTTTTGTTTTTTTAAGTGTAGCACACCCCCTATAGAGCCAGCGGAGAATTTTGGTCTTATTTGCCCCTTAGAGCACACACAGCCAGGCACAAAGCATTTCCTGCACTCTTCCACTGACTCCAAAAACAGTCGAGGGGTTGCTTTTTGTTTTTTTTATAGGGAACATTGAATTTGGATAGTGATAGGGGGCATGGGATACCCCGGTAAGCTGTAGAACTGAACAACTTGAGAGCTTCTCACTTCTGGCTGCACTGTACAAAATAAGGGATTTGTCCGACCTACAGGATCTCTATGCTGATGGTGACCTGTGCTCCTTGCAGATTTAAAAGCTACACACTGGGGTTGATTTAATAAACTGGAGAGTGCAAAATCTGGAGCTGTGCATGATAGCCAATCAGCTTCTAACTCCAGCTTATTCAATTAAGCTTTGACAATTAAACCTGGAAGCTGATTGGTTTCTATGCAGAGCGGAACCAGATTTTGCACTCTCCAGTTTTAGTAAATTAACCTCCATGTCACTACTCTTCAGCACTGGGGTCATTTACTCACATAGCTACATAATCATCAATTGCCTCCTGCCGATATCCACCAGGCTCTTCCTAGTGAGGGAGATGTAGACCACCAACCTTCTCCTGGATCTCTCTGGTGAGCTTCTCTAGACCCAACTTGATCCCTGGACTTGCCTTGCGAATAGCCCCCCCCCCAGCTAAGCCTAGCTGGGACCTCGGTGTCTTTCTGAAAGCTTCCTCTAAGGTCCTGAACCAGGCACAAAACCCTGAACAGGGGCCCCCTCCTATGGGATTGGACACTGGAACACTGCACTCTGCTGCCCAGGCTTTAGACTATTTACGTGTACTCTCGACACCTACTGGGCACAGCTCTACAGGGATTGGCTAGAGTCCCATAAATATTCAGGCCGAATGCCCCGTCCTTCCTCCAACTATGATTCTAGAATCCTCTAGAAGATGGGGGGGAGTAGGAAAGTAACAGAGCAGCAGCCTGTGAAACACTGAGCAGCACTAAATAATCAACCTCTGCTTCTTTGATTACAGGGGAGTCAAACTAAATTTACCTAGCGGCCTACTCTATACTAGGAGGGTGCTACAAAAGCCACAATGCTAGTGCTAATGCTTTATGAATTGAGGGTATTGTATTTGCTCAACAAAAACTCTATCCAATACACCTGTTGGGCAGCCCAATGGCCAAATAAATAAGTGAACATGACATGATGACAACCAGGATTTTTTATTTTTATTAAGGCTGAGTTCACAGCATTGTGAATTGGATGCGGATTCTCCGCATCCAATTCAGAATAGCAGGAGATTCTGACCAGCTCTCTATGGAGCCGGTTCACATATCTCCATAGCAGGTCTGGTGCGTTCTGCACAAAAATGCTGTGTGACTTTCAGGTCTGAATTCAGCCCAAAATTCGGCCAGGAAACGGTGAGCCAGGACGCACCGGACCCCTGCTGTGAGCTGCATGCGGTTCATATGTGAACTCAGCCTTAGATCTATTATTGCCAGCGAGGTCTATATTACTGCTTTTCTTGTTATCATTAACAAATTCCATACAAATTATTTAGCCCCACAAAATGATACTTGGCTCTGTATTCTCTAAAAGGGCGGAACTTAGAGGTGGGTGGGGGGTGGAATCAAGAAACGGTGCTCAGAGATTGGTAGGGGGCGGAGACAAGAATGATGACAACACTACTGCTACTTGCAAGGCAGTGGTTGTGCGTTGTCACCTTAAAACAAGAAGAATTTGCAGGTAAGAAACTTGCAACAGAATCCCAAAAATAAAATACGTATATAGTGGCACATGCTGGACATACAATTCTATAATAATCCTCCTAATCTCCTACAATGACATACTTCTCTAATATAGGTTGCCTTTGAACAGCATAACAGCACACAGTATATACAGTGCCTTGAAAAAGTATTCCCATCAAGTCAGACCAGCTTCTCTTTCCCTGCTGAAGAAAAGCATCCCCACAACATGATGCTGCCACCACCATGTTTTATGGTGGGGATGGTGTGTTCAGGGTGATGTGCAGTGTTATTTTTCCATCACACATAGTGTTTTGCTTTTAGGCCAAAAAGTTCCATTTTGGTCTCATCTGACCAGAGGACCTTCTTCCACATGTTTCTTGTGTCCCCCACATGGCTTCTCGCAAACTGCAAATGGGATGTCTTATGGCTTTCTTTCAACAATGGCTTTCTTCTTGCCACTCTTTCCATAAAGGCCAGATTTGTGCAGAACTAATAGTTGTCCTGTGGACAGATTCTCCCACCTAAGCTGTGGTTCTCTGCAGCTCCTCCAGAGCTACCATGGGCTGCTTCTCTGATTAATGCTCTCCTTTCCCGACCTGTCAATTTAAGTGGACGGCCATGTCTTGGTAGGCTGGTAGTTGTGCTATACTCTTTCCATTTTCGGATGATGGATTGAACAGAGCTCTGTGAGATGGTCAAAGCTTGGAATATTTTTTTATAACCTAACCCTGCTTTAAACCTCTTCACAACTTTATCCCTGACCTGTCTGGTGTGTTCCTTGGCCTTCATGATGCTGTTTGTTCACTAAGGTTCTCTAGCAAACCTCTGAGGGCTTCACAAAACAGCTGTATTCATACTGAGATTAAATTACACACAGGTAGACTCTATTTATTAATTAGGTGACTTCTGAATGCAATTGGTTCCACTAGATTTTAGTTAGGGGTATCCGAGTAAAGGGGGCTGAATACAAATGCACACCACACTTTTCACATATTTATTTGTAAAAAATGTTATCATTTTCCTTCCACTTTACAATTATGTGCCACTTTGTGTTGGTCTATCACATAAAATCCCAATAAAATGTTTTGGTTGTAACATGACAAAATGTGGAAAATTTCAAGGGGTATGAATACTTTTGTCAAGGCATTGTAGAGCACACAATAGAGATGTCTAAGAGATATATCAATTGTGGGTCTGACACTCAGCTGGGAGCCATGCCAAGCATGTCTTTAAAAAGAGAGGACTTTAAAACATTATGAAAAATAAAGTTTATTAGAAACATTCATCTGTGTCAAACTGAGGAATACAGTATTTAAAAACCTGACAAATTCCTCTTAACATAAGTCAAGTTGCAATTTAGGTTTTAGGTGCTCTCTAAATCAAGGAAAACATGGCTGACATACCTCTTTGATGAGATTCATGAAGCGCGGTCCAAATCTCCAGGGTTTGTGTCTGTGGCACTGAAGAGAGCTGACAGTCATCTGTGAAGCTCGCTGGGTGGCAACTGCGACCATGTAGACCGCATCGTACATCAACGCTGCATCTGTCTGCATTGGAGGCAAACAGACTACATTTTACTATAATACTCATGACTGAACAAAGCTGCCTCATGCTACTCACAATTGGTGAAAAACCCATTCACGCTGATGATTATTTTATGAAAACTCTTCTGTACAAAAATGATTTATATCTACAGGTGAGAATATAAAAATCTAGACACAAGCCTTTTTTTTTACATTTTAAATGCATAGTACTGAGCTCTTCCCATATGACAAGCACTACTTGGCACCTACATAGAGATCTTACCTTCACCTAGCATTCCTTGTATTAAAGTGGACCTCTTATTCCTATGCAAGGTCAAGCAACATCCTTTTAATGTTAGTCCCCACAGCTTCTTGTATCCCCACCACTCTGCTCCCCCTGGATAAGGCAAAATAGCATATCCAATACTTCAAAATATGGGTTGAGCATGTGACTTACTCCATGTACTCACATGTGACAGCACTGATACTTGGCTATTGGTCACTCAGTGCTGTCGGGGAAAGTACCCTCAACCCTGTACAGGCTCCAGGTCAAGCCACTTCACTTTGCTACTGTAGACAAATGAAGTGCCTCAGAGCAATGAGAAAGTAAGTAAGGGCAGCTGCTATATTCTTTACCGTGCATGGACAAATGTTTGCATTAAAGTTTATGGTTACTTGATTTCTTGTGGCTTGTCTATAGCAAACAATTATAACGTCCCTCTCAATTCTGTAGCACAGCAAGAAAAGCCTATGTAGCACCTCCATAGTAATTGGTGCTTTGTGTGGTAGATTTTTGTTAGGAGAGGCAAATTTAGTCAGGCCTGACAATAAGTGCAGGCCTGAATGTTTTGATCTGGGCAGGGGAGATTGCAGAAAGGAACACCCCTTGGTTATTCCTCCCCTTTGTTTCCAGAAGGCTCTGGAAAAGGGGGATGGATGAGGAGGTGTAACCCTCTGAAGTATATTAACCTCCCCGGCGGTATGACTGAGTCTGGAATTTATTGCTGAAAGCGGTACAATTATTTTGCATGAAAATTTGGCGTTTTATATTGTAGGCCTGTAATTCTTAGGAATAACTCACTTAAATCTGTCCAAACAAGAGTCTAGTAGACATCCCGGGTATGAAAAAGTTTGAAAAATGAAATCATAATTATAATAAATAACTAAAAATAATTATCAAAAATAATAATATAATAGTAATAAAATGTATTCAATAATGTAATCAAACCAAAAACGCAGAAATTTGCTCAGTTGCAGAATTGTCGCTGTCGTCACTTTCAGTTTCTGATGATAAATTTCCTCAAAAATCAGTATCACTCAATTCTGCAAATGATTCTTATTTACTATCGCTGTTTTCTAGCTGATCAAAAACCACTTTTGACGTAAAGGGACACTTTTTGGTTGCCAAGGACATTCTCATGTTTCCAGGCAGAAAGAATGACATTTATTATATAAAAGTGCATGCAGGGCTCTGGGCAAACCACTAGGGACAAAGGGGATGTGTAATGATTTCATACAGTAATGTAATCTATAAGATTACAGTGTACTGTATGTATAGTGTGTGTTTCACTTTTTGAATTTCCCGCCGGTCTCCGTCCCCGTGCGACGCGACGCTCACAGGGAACGGAGCCCGGCACACAGAGGCATCGGAGCGGCGGACACAGCCCGCAGACACGGCGGGGGACATCGCTGGATCCAGGGGACAAGGTGAGTAGCGCTGCCTGGATCCAGCGATGCAAGCCCGAGTGTGGCTCGGGGTTACCGCTCTTGGTACTGAAAATCCACCCCGAGCCACACTCGGGAATACCGCCAGGGAGGTTAAGGAGCTCTGACCAATCCCCAACCTGGATTGGCAGGGGGCAGGCCTCCTCAAATATTGTGATCTGCCCAGCTGGGGGAGGAGAGTGTCTGGTGGAAGAGTGGAGATGTATCTGAGGTTGTGGAGGCCTCACCGGGGAGCCCCCAGTCTGGGAGGGGGGTGACCTTGAGGCCTGGTGGCTCGGGTGCAGCCAGGAGTGGAGTTGGATCCTGGAGCAGCACAAGGGAGGAGAACAACAGAAAGGCTACTGTAAGACTCTTCAAAGCATCCACCAGTGTCAGTGAATGACAGACCCTGGGACCTGGACAGAAAGGCCGGAGCAGGCTGGGAGGAGACAATGGACAGTCTGTGGAAGTTGGAGGGAAGGGAAGGAGTGTCACTGGACAGTGAGGTCGGCCAGAGTGGCCTGGAAGATGATGGCCTGGGAGTAGTAATCCATTGGGACCTGGCTAGCACAGTTGTCCTTAGCTACACCCTGAACGCCCTTGGCCTTACAATTTGAGGGTCCGTGGCCCTTGCCTGTAACAGGTGGTCCGGAGGTCCTGCTGACACACAGTGCAGGCCTCACCATGTGCTAGCTAGGGTGGAGGAAGAGGAAATGGAGACCTGATAAATTTCCTTTCAGGCCTAATGGTGAAGAAACAAGCATTGTGCAGGAGAGAAGTAGAGGAGTGTAACGGTCAGCAAGTGTCAGTGCTAGAAGAAGGAGAATGTATACGGAGCTGTATACAGTTTGGTCTCATAATCTTTGGATCTTTGGGCATCCCACGGTCATCCCTTTCCCTATCCAAGTTTATCCCCTCAATAAAACAACAAAACAAGGTACCGGCCTGTTCAGTGACTCGGGATGCATGGAAAATTGTGTGATTGAGGGCAGAGTGACAGGTGAACCACATCTACCAGCCACCTGGCTACAACTACAACAGGAAATTCACAACAGAAACTATGGTTCAATATACCCCATATGGTAAACAGTTTGATGGACAACTTATATTCACAACTACTGGACAAAAGCATGTGGACACCCCTCTACATTATTGCGCTCAGTTGTTTCCAGTGAAGGGTGCTGTTAAATCTACAACGTACAAACACATTTTAGACCCGTGGTGCCCAACATGTGACACAGGGGCCACATGTGGCTCTTTTGCACATATCATGTGACCATTGGGACCCCTGCAAACAGTAGTTTGTGTTTTCCATGTTTAGGTGCTTACTCATAACAGTGAAGAAAAATGCTCTTTAGCCTGGCGTCTATGACAGCATCCTAAAACATGTCTCCATTCCATGTATGTCTTTTAAAGAAAAACCCAATCTACAAAAAATCCTGCAATGTACTGTATCTGCATATAGGCAGGTTGAAAATGTGTGTGCAGTTAGTTATCCAGCAGCTAGGCTGGGGAAAGGGTTACACATTTTCGGCTCAGTTCCCGGGCTTTGGTTCTGGTCGGCCTAACTGTGCTACAAAAAAGGGGGGCAGCTGAGATACGAGAGCTGCAGAGGACAGGAACGTGGGTTCAGGTGGAACGTAAACTCACCTGGGGGTGCAAGTGCGGCGCTGAAAAAAAATGGGAATCTTGCACAGCATCCAGGTCATTGACAATGACATTATGGACTCTCACCTCATTGAGGTATGCTTGGTCTGAAGTTATTCAAAGGAATTCATGTTGGTCCTGGTGTATTCTAAAGAACCAGGGTCTGTAGAGCACAAGTGGAATATGAAGTAGCACCACTACAAAAGGTTGACTCTGCAAGCCAAGAAGAGGAGTATAGTTGCTATGGGTAACCAAGTTAAAGAACAAGCTGCAAGCAACCAGTTGTTAAGTGTGGTACCTGGTAAGGTACCAGATATCCCCCTGGAGCCTTATGCGGCCTTGCCACACCATGCTTTTTTATTATTATGCTCTTTTATCCCTGTGCACACCCTCCAACAATAGCCCACGCTGTAGGACTTTAGCCCAGCACCTCACAGTCGGCGATTGGCCTCGTTCGCCGATCTACGGCAAAATGGCAACCGCTGGTAGCCGGAAGTTGCCGGAAGTAACGTTGGTCCCAATGACAGCTCGGAAACTGGAAATGACGTCTATTTTGGAATGCGAACTGTATGCAGAGAGCGTTCCGGGCATTGCAGCTATACAAAGAGCAGCCATAACATACGGGTGACACCCAAACAGCATAGGTATGATAAGTGTTTACAGACTGTGACTATATGCTCTTATTATGCGCCCTTCACATGGGCCTAAGAATATAAAAAATATATATAATGTATTGACACTATTAATACCATCAACATATGTGAGTCTGTTAAGAACATCTCCCCCATTGACCCTAATTAGCAGTGGTAGGGCACCATGGGCTCTTGCAGGGTGTGTCCCACACATAAAAGTGCGTGTGGGGGTGTGTACATGTGTACGTGTGTGTGTATATATATTGCACTAAGAATCATTGCTGCTTTAGCTCTGAGGAAGAAGGCATCTCCTTCAAAACATATTAGCTGGCGCAGCCCTCGTGTCCTTTTTACCACTTTCTTGGGACTACCACCAAGACAGGACCATCTGCTCGGTGTCGGAGGCTTATTTATGCGTTTTTTTTCCCAATGTTTGTGAGAATTTTTATCTATTCTAATAAATTTTACCTTGGGATGATGCACTAGGCCAGTGCGCCTTCTTTTTCTTTCATCGCTTAGTGCTACTTGGGATATCCCATACCCTGGAAGACAGCAAGGCTATCTGAATTATCCCTAGAAAACGTGCTCATTCCTTACCACATTGCTTGTGCAGGAGTATTGTTACTTTCTATTCCCAACTTTCTAAGATGGGAAAGAGGGACCCAGAGGTCCTCTTTACCACAAATTGTTCTTCATACTGGTTGTTCAAACCAATAAATGCAGAAATTCAGAGGATGGATAAAAGGTTTAAGGTTGGTACACACTATAAGCAAATTGGGCTAATGATCTTCTGGTTTTCCTTGTTGTTTCACAGCCAGTCAAAACCGAGGATGGAACTAATGTATGAAAATTCTTGTACCACAAAGGCTTTTTTTTTTGTTGTATATTGTTGTTGACCATGCGCAGTCTTTTGTTTCTGATTTTCCCATAGAAACACCATATGAGAACAGTACACATTAATCGAAAAGCATAAGTTCTGTTCATGAGAACATTTTTGGAGTTTGTCCCTTTGTTTGGAAAGTGTGAATCGGAGGTCAACAGTTGTGTACACAGTATACAAAAAAATCAAACGATTGGAATTTTTCTTGTAATTTTCTTATAGTGTGTATTCTACTAAGAATTGTAGAATCATTTTGGTAACTGAATAATAAATTGTTTAACGAGGTCTATACATCTGGACCAAAAAATAGGCACAAATGGGGAGGGAAGAGGGACAGAGGAATTTATTTTAAAATGAGGGACAGTCCCTCAAAATGAGGTACAGTTCAGAGTTATGGTAAAGGCCTTACCACGGCTATACCTGCTTTTAAAAAAACAAAAAAAAAAAAAACAACACATTTTCAAATCATTTGAACTTGGAGAACTCTGAAGGAGATATTTCACATTGGAGTCTATGACAAATATAAGTGGGTTGAGACTATAGAGTCAAAACAAGACAACGACGGTTTAACTTAACGGAATATAAACAGTATCTGAGGTTACACTTTATAGAGGAAGTCTCAAGAGGTTCAAGTTTACTAAACTTTTACACAACAAAAAAAAAAAAAACAAAAAAATTTTCGTCCATATCGGCACCATTCCGGAAATGGTATTGAGACTTGACATGGAGTAAAACTCCCTGACAGGGAGTAAAATTTTATTTAAGGAGACAGGGAGAAGGGAGGGGTAAACACGGATAAAAAACCAGGTCTACATATCTGGAGCAATTTGTTAAATAATAAGTCAATGGTTTTACTAAGATGTTAAGAATCATCTTATGTGTGATATTCTTTTAATGTTCTTTTTAAGGTTAGCAAACTAAAAAAACATATGACACATGTG
>BLSH010164238.1:1350879-1388752 GCA_018402905.1 Glandirana rugosa | reverse complement strand
CAATGTCATAATTACATTATCACGGTCAGAGACTGCAGATGTACTATAGGAGATGGTCAGAGACTGCAGACATGATACAGGAGATGGTCGGAGACAGCAGACATGATCCAGGAGATGGTCAGAGACTGCAGACGTGATACAGGAGATGGTCAGAGACAGCAGACATGATCCAGGAGATGGTCAGAGACTGCAGACGTGATACAGGAGACAGTCATAGACTGCGGACCTGATACAGGAGACGGTCAGAAACTGCAGACATGGTACAGGAGACAGTCAGAGACTGCAGACATGGTACAGGAGATGGTCAGAGACTGCGGACATAGTACAGGATACGGTCAGAGACTGCGGACATAGTACAGGAGATGGTCAGAGACTGCAGACATAGTACAGGATACCGTCAGAGACTGCGGACATGGAACAGGAGACAGTCAGAGACTGCAGACATAGCACAGGAGACAGTCAGAGACTGCGGACATGGTACAGGAAATGGTCAGAGACTGCATACATGGCTCAAGAGGTTAAGGACCTAGTGGGGAACCCCTGATCTGATCCCTGATTCCAGGGGGGGCAATTGCCCCCCCTGCCCCTACCTGCGGACGCCCATGGATGTAAACCCTCATTGAATGACTTGTGTCTCTGTGCATCACATAAGTGACTGCCATTTGTTTCTAATAAAATACTGCTTCTTTCTTTCTTTCTTTCTTTCTCGTGCTACGTGCCACTCTAGTGGGATGCAAGCCATTGTACCATCAGGTTTCCCATTAGAGTTCCCCCTTACATCAGGGTCCCCATCAGAGTGCCCCCTTACATCAGGTGTCCCCATCAGAGAGCCTTCTTACATGAGTGGGTATAAGGGAGGTTTTGGGACTTTAAATGAGGCCCATGACATTCATTTTTTTTTTCATTTTCTTCTGAGGACACCACACCTAGATTAAGTTGCTATCATGTGGGATCACCAGAAATTCACTAGAGCTGTCACCTGCATTTACAACTACTATGACATGGAGACCTATATCCCTCTGGGGGTTTGCATGTGTGTACCTTGTTTTCCCATGGGCCATTGCCACAGCTCGTGGGACAGACACACCCCTGGCAGCCCTCAATTTGTAACACCACATGCTGAATCTGAAGCTGACTTATACGCACCTTGCATCTGCTCCTGAAGAAGTGGAGTGAATTGCATGAAACGCGCGCATCAAGCTTTTTTAGATGCATTATAATCATGCGTTTACAGCTTAGATTATTATGAACTTTCTGCAATCATTTATGATTTTAATATATATTTTATGATATGGATTGCAAGCCAACTCACAACAATTATACTTTATACTGGAACGTGTTATTTATGACATCTGTGTGTATATATATATATGAATTATAAAGAGAATATGCCATCATGATATCTGTATGTATATGAAAGAATAAATGTGTTATCATGCATTTGACCTCTTTACCGGCTATGTGTTACACACTTCATTTAAAGTCCCAAACTTTTTCCTTTTTAAATAACCCTCTTACATAAAGTGTCCCCGTCAGAGTGACCCTTTACATCTGATATCCCCATCAGAGTGCTCCATTGCATCAGTGTCCCCATCAGAGACCCCCTTATATCAACTGTTCCCATCAGAGTGCCTCTTACAGATGATCAGTTATCCCCATCAGTGTGCCCCCTTACATAAGGTGTCTCCATCAGATTGCCCCCTTACATAATTTGTCTGAATCAGAATGCCCCCTTACATCAGGTACCCTTTCACAGTGCCCCCTTACATGGATTGTCCCCCATCAGAGTGCCTCCTTACTTCAAGCATATGCATCAGACTGGCTAATGGATCAGTGCATGTGGATGTAAGCTATTATTTATCTGCTGTTTTCTTTTTAAACTTTTTTTTACATTTATATTTGTTTTTTGTTCATTTTTTTTGGTGTCACATTAACAAACTGCAAAATTGGGAAAAAATAACTATATGCCATTATTATTTGTTATAGATCCGCAAACGCTTTGCACGACAACATACCTTTAATGTCATATACATGAAAATTGTAGAACAAAATTCATAGTTTTTATCAACAGAAACACGGTTTTAAAAAAATAAATAAATAAACTAACACTAGAAGAAAAAGGTGCTTTTTAAGTTTTGTTACATATTTTTTTCTTCACATTGCAGAGAAAATGAATAAAGTTTTGCAAGACAATATTATCAAAGGAAAATTTTGTTTGCCCTGAATAAAACAATAAAGTATTTTTTATTTTAAATAATGACAAAACCATTATCGAATACATAGGCCAACAGCTGAAATGTATGATAATAATAAAAATATATTATGATTATTATTATTATATTATATTATTATATATATAATATTATATATTATTATATAATATATATTGCATATACAGTACTTATTTTGCATTTACATTTTCAGCCAACAGTTGGAGCAGTAGGATTGTTTTCACCTGTCTTTTCTTAGCTGCTCTGTTAACAAAAAAGCCTGATGTTTACAGAGCACAATAGCTCAAACCAAAATGTATATACAAAATTGAATGAGTCAGAGGTTGTGACTTCCCTTTCCTCCCTGCTCACATGGGTCATGTGTAGTTTCAGTCTCATAGAGAAACTCTGAAGGCAAACAGCTTTTGCTGTGCTCTCTCACTAAAAAAAAACACATATTTCTCAGGTAATCCCAGGCTATGGGTGCATCCTTTATTAAATGTTTATTTGTAAAGAAGGGTTTTTCAAATAGTAAAAGAAACAGATATAAAACATACGTTTAAAAACTTATAGGCACTAAAAAAAAAATCCAAAATCACTGTAGGGAAAGGTAATAATTAAACATACAGTAGGTAAAACATTTATAGGTATAGGTGTACCAACTCAGCAAAATACACAAATCAGTTATTACTGCTCTGACACTATAGCATACAAATAAATAAGTGGAATGCTTTTATAGCCACTTTAATTTCTACTTACAGTCATCATTCCATCTAGAAGGCCGGTCTCCGGTTTCGGTGGCGCTTGCAGACGTTCCATCGACCATTTATCAACCACTGATGACACCTGAGGATTGTCAATGTTCAGAAGGCGGAATCCTGTCATATTCACACCGCTGTATCTATATGGCTCAAGGTCCAGGGCAAACAGGTCCTGGTAGAAAAGAAAGAACATACATCACATGTCAACGCTGCAAAAGTGAGACTTAGTTATATTATGATTGTATGTTACCGATTACAAAATGAACATACTCATGTCTACAAAGAGAAACGGGAAACTAGGGTGCAGTTTTACAATTCTGGATTGTAGCAATGTTATTTTAACATGCATTACTGGAATGCATTGGTATATGTGTGTTGCGGTGCATTGCGATTCATTCTGAAAGCCACAAGAATATAAACAGTAAAAAACTCACCTGCCCTACCCTATCCTATGACCCCTGAGCCTCCTTCCCTCATTGTGTTTTATCTTTTTCTTCTCTCTTCTTTCCTCCTCCCCCTATGTCTGTCCCATCTTTCCATTCTTCCAGATCCATACCTAGATCCTGTCCTATATCTTTCCTCTCTCATCTTTTCTGGTTCAATCATTTTTACTGCAAATACAGTACCTTACAAAAGTGAGTACACCCCTCACATTTTTGTAAATATTTTATTATATCTTTTCATGTGACAACACGGAAGAAATGACACTTTGTTACAATGTAAAGTAGTGAGTGTACAGCTTGTATAACAGTGTAAATTTTCTGTCCCCTCAAAATAACTTAACACACAGCCATTAATGTCTAAACCGCTGGCAACAAAAGTGAGTACACCCCTAAGTGAAAATGTCCAAATTGGGCCCAAAGTGCCAATATTTTGTGTGGCCACCATTATTTTACAGCACTGCCTTAACCCTTTTGGGCATGGAATTCACCAGAGTGTCACAGGTTGCCATTGGAGTCCTCTTCCACTCCTCCATAACGACATCACGGAGCTGGTGGATGTTAGTGATCTTGCGCTCCTCCACCTTCCATTTGAGGATGCCCCACAGATGCTCAACAGGGTTTAGGTCTGGAGACATGCTTGGCCAGTCCTTCACCTTTACCCTCAGCTTCTTTAGCAAGGCAGCGGTCATCTTGGAGGTGTGTTTGGGGTTGTTATAATGTTGGAATACTGCCCTGGGCCCAGTCTCTGAAGGGAGGGAATCATGCTCTTCTTCAGTATGTCACAGTACATGTTGGCATTCATGGTTCCCTCAATGAACTGTAGCTCCTCAGTGCCGGCAGCACCCATGCAGCCCCAGAACATAACACTCCCACCACCATGATTGACCATAGGCACACTTGTCTTTGTACTCCTGACCTGGTTGCTGCCAAACACGCTTGACACCATCTGAACCAAATACGTTTATCTTGGTCTCATTAGACCACAGGACATGGATCCAGTAATCCATGTCCTTAGTCTTATGTATAATATATACCCGTGCTAGGAACAACAAACCAAGTTTTGGGACTGCTGCCTTCCAGGAACCCCCTCCTCAAAGGGAAGAGTGAAATGTAATACTAAAAACACACAGGAATGGCGCTGTCTCTATTAAACCTATTTAACTTCACCATGTAAAATGGATTTCAGACATATATAAATGATCTAGGTGAACATTAAGTTCATTAAGAACAAGCGTATGATATTTAATGTTCACCTAGATCATTTATATATGTCTGAAATCCATTTTACATGGTGAAGTTAAATAGGTTTAATAGAGACAGCGCCATTCCTGTGTGTTTTTAGTATTACATGTCCTTAGTCTGCTTGTCTTCAGAAAACGGTTTGCAGGCTTTCTTGTGCATCATCTTTAGAAGAGGCTTCCTTCTGGGACGACAGCCATGCAGACCAATTTGATGCAGTATGCGGCGTATGGTCTGAGCACTGACAGGCTGACCCCCCACCCTTTCAACCTCTGCAATAATGCTGGCAGCACTCATACATCTATTTCCCAAAGACAACCTCTGGATATGACGCTGAGCACCTGCAAGCAACTTCTTTGGTCGACCATGGTGAGGCCTGTTCTGAGTGGAACCTGTCCTGTTGTCTTCGCTACCTTGCTACAGCTCAGTTTCAGGGTCTTAGCAATCTTCTTATAGCCTAAGCCATCTTTATGTCTTTTTTTCAGATCCTCAGAGAGTTCTTTGCCATGAGGTGCCATGTTGAACTTCCAGTGACCAGTATGAGAGAGTGAGAGCAACAACCCCAAATTTAACACACCTGCTCCCCATTCACACCTGATACCTTGTAACACTAATGAGTCACATGACACCGGGGAGGGAAAATGGCTAATTGGGCCCAATTTGGACATTTTCAGTTAGAGGTGTACTCACTTTTGTTGCCAGCATTTTAGACATTAATGGCTGTGTGTTGAGTTATTTTGAGGGGACAGCAAATTTACACTGTTCTATAAGCTGAACACTCACTACTTTACATTGTAGCAAAGTGTAATTTCTTCAGCGTTGTCACATGAAAAGATATAATAAAATATTTACAAAAATGTGAGGGGTGTACTCACTTTTGTGAGATACTGTATATAAAAAAATGTACAGTGATAGAAAAAATAAGCACCTAGTCCGCCCACGCAGGAGCTATGACTGGCGACATAAAACAAATTCACGCTCACAGTATGAATGAAGGAGAGAGGGCCCCCTTCTCAAACAATCACATTAAACCTAAACATTACATATGTGTATTTTGCGAGAAAGCCCCGCATTTTGCTGAAGTAGCCAGGACATATGTGTCAAAGACCCCCTATAGGTAGTCCTGGACATCAATAGACAACTAAAGAGGGTTAACGAACCCATCAAAAAGAGCAAACAAGAGCAAAGACAGGAAGAAAGATAAGAGCCAAGGGATGGTGAGAAAGGGAAGGTAGGGACCCAGGATTGCCTGAGACACCTGTTAAAGTTGACCCACGCTTGTCAGGGGGAAATCGGGGAAGGAATACGTCAATCATGGTTCCTAAATTTTATATTTGGATATCGATTGCCTACAGTCACATTTACCAATAGCGAGTGGATATAGAGGGAAAAAGGAGACTGGACATGGTCATCCACTCGCTATTGGTAAATGTGACTGTATGCGATAGATATCCAAATATAGCTACATTCGTTTATCACAATCTTTTGGTTGTGTACGGACACTAGTCCAAATATACTAGATTTACTTTCACATATACTAGATTTATTCTTACATATATAAAAAACTGTTCCATGTTCTAGACAGGTAGAACTTGGCCACCATCAGCTTCTTCATCCCCTGTGCCCACCCCCCTGAATACCTTGGACCTACGGGAATTTTTGGCAGTCATGTAAGCCTTATATGCACTAGGATATTTATTATAATCTGACTGCAGTTATTTACTACATCATTAAATGCAAATCTGTAATTTTATCTATTAGCAGTCGCTTGGGAAAAGGTCCAGATGAAGCCTTCCAGCGAAACGTGTCAACCTTAAACGACTGTACTGTATCAAATATTCCTCTGGTATTTTGTATCATCATAAATTTCTCCACATGGGTTAACCCAAGAGACTGTTTTTATACACTTGTAACAAGATGTCTTCTTGTACTATGAGCATGTTAGTGCTAGTGGTGTTTTAGTAATATATGAATAAAATTTATATTTTATTAATTCCCTTGATTTAGTCTCATGTATGCCTTCAAAGTCCACATTTACCTTCCTTCATTTGTGCTCACCACATGTGAAGTACTTTTTGTTATTTAAACTTTATATGCCACCTCTAAGGTCGCAGTATTAATTGAACTTTTAGCAACTGAAGACCAGGCCTTGCTCCAATCCACCAGTACCCAAATCTTGTTCCCACTGAGCCATATAAGAAAGTTAAGTACGTGATAATCAGCCACTCAAGGACGTGTAGAGAATGGAGATGAGCCCTGGGGAACCCGGGGATTGCTGACAGATGCTGCTCAAATACGTTTTTCTGAAATAGATAGAAAGAGGTACGCCGGGGAGATCCAGTGTTGAAGCTGAAGGAAGTGAAAAAACTCAGACTAGGGAACTTTATGTGACTCACAAAAGGTGGTCCATGTTGGTGGGGACCGAGCAGTCAAAAAATGTTGAACACAAGTAAGACCACGTGAAATTCACCAAGCGAACGGGGAAAACAAGGGATTATTGTTAATAGTTAGCAAGGGTAGAAAGGGAGACACGAGGGAGCTTGAGTACCTCAACTGTTCTTTCTCTACAAACCCTCCAAAACTCTGGATACCTTTAAAAATGGTATACTCTACTCTTCTTTCCTATACATTTTCTGACACTGGATTGCAAACTCACTTAGCTTTCTGTTACTTAACCTTTACACACATGAATCTCATCACATCTTCACATTGGCATACAGTAACCTCCTCATGCCTGTATATCAATGGGGGCAACAGGAAATATCCCACTTTATTTCTCTTTCATTAAACTTGGCATAGATAGATTTGGAGTATACAAACTAGCCTATCCAATCCCTCAGATGATTAGATTTGTTCTGTCAACCACACCCTTTGAACAACCATTTCCATGGGAAGGGTGCCTTGTTCTATGTTCTAAATGCTTACTAAATGTAGGCATCTTCTGAATGCATTCTTCTGTAACAAGACTTACTCTCCTGTTATACATTTCTTTGTATAAAAACTTGAAAAAATAAAGCACTAAAAAAGATATATCCACAGATAGAAATAGTCTATTCTTAGTAGTGCATTGTGTTGTGATAAAATAGTGCGTGTGTATTTTTTCTGTGCATTTAGATGCCCTAATAGCACATTTAAAAATAATTGACTGCATTAAAGGAATGCTTCTCAATGCATAAAAACACGTGAGCACGTGCAAAGATCTGATGCCCTGCAGATATATGGGTATTTGGCAAAATAATGAAAATATAATTTGAAACTGAGCTGATAGTGAGGTCCTAATAAACCTAACAAGCAATAGAGAAAATTCAAGTGTTACAGAACCAGTACAATTTCTGAATAAAGTCCTAAATAGCTATCCATAATTAAGGGAATGTTTTGCTGCGCCAAAACCTCAAGCAAACATTAAAAGATAATAATAAAAGCAGCCAGCACAATCACTGATGAACACAATGTAAAAGTCTATATATAAATGGTGCAGCGCTAAAAATGACAATTTTAAATCAATAAAAAATTATATGAGTCCATATAGATAAAGTATCTGATGTTCGTATAGATTCCAGAGGTCCAGGGAGAAAAAAGAGAGAAAGTAGGGAGGCCGCCACCACCACCGCACACACTGTCTCTTACCCCCTAAGGTGGACCCTTATTACAGGGGTCAAATGCGTATGATGTAAAAAACACTTTTCACTGGCACCCCTCCACACTTCTAATGGATCCACTCCTCTCACCGGACCAACTCAGAGTAACATATGGAAAAGGAACAAACCACAATCCATAGAGCAACATGTATATATCAGAAATGTAATAAAGTAAAAACATATTGCACTCATATGTTCGTTCATATAAAAAACACCTTGGAACTAGAAGGGGGGCGGTTCCAAGGCGTTTTTTATATGAACGAACATGTGAGTGCAATATGTTTTTACTTTATTACATTTCTGATATATACATGTTGCGCTATGGATTGTGGTTTGTTCCTTTTCCATATGTTACTCTGAGTTGGTCCGGTGAGAGGAGTGGATCCATTAGAAGTGTGGAGAGGTGCCAGTGAAAAGTGGTTTTTACATCATACGCATATGACCCCTGTAATAAGGGTCCACCTTAGGGGGTAAGAGACAGTGTGTGCGGTGGTGGTGGCGGCCTCCCTACTTTCTCTCTTTTTTCTCCCTGGACGAACATCAGATACTTTATCTACAGTATATGGACTCATATAATTTTTTATTTATTTAAAATTGTCATTTTTAGAGCTGCACCATTTATATATAGCTATCCATAATTGCCTACAAAATTTTAGGTGAACTTGGAGTGTAGCACCAAGATAAACGGACCTGCCATTTTCATGTAACCTCCGCTTTATATAGCACTTGTCTAATACTGATATTTTCAACTTCAAACACCAGCCAAAAATAGAAAAAAAACCCCTTTACACTAATTTCATTACTCAGTCTACAATCATGGTGTGCCAGGATGAGTTAAAGTGGATGTACTGTAAACCCTCACATATACCCAGCCTCAGGTGATACACAGAGATGAAACAAATCCCCCTACATGAGTTTTGCATGTATATCTGTTGTCTTCAGACTTCTCTATTCATTAGAAAGTGCACATAGTGTTAGAAATTGTTCTTACTGTTTCAGCAGTGGGAGGGCAGTCTGGGCATATACTGTGTGACAGCTGATTGGAGGAAAGGCACACACCTCCCTCCACATAAGCAGAGCAATGAAAAAACGTTCAAAGCTGTGTTATGAATAGACCAGCTCTCTGCTAATCTACTTATAGCACCCTACCCGACACAAATTTCCAGCTGCTGTTATCTCATGTGTCGGAGAGCTTGTCGGAAGTTCTCATGCTGATAACAGAGGAACGGAGCAGCAGAAAGACACAGGACCTAGGGCTTTGGAGAGAGATAAGTAAACACTACAGATATATGTGCCCAGGTCAGATTTCATGAATAGGGTTTACATCCACTTTAACTCCCATTCTCATTCCACAGGAATTATGTCTTCTGGTCAAGCTGACTGAAGATGCTGAAGCAGATGTCGGTGCTAGTAAGCGAGCTTGTGGATGTGGTATTGCTGCATAAAAGAGGAGAGTATAGCTGACTCCAGTTCTACCTTTGATTGATTTTCCTATACATCTTCTGCAATTTCAAAAATCAGGGTGAGAGCCGAGAGGGTGAAGCAATCAGATTCTGCTATAGACTATATAGACTATATAACTTTAAAATGTTTCAGGCTTGCCACCTAGAAGGGTTTACGTTTGATGGGGGTTTGTAGTAGATAGAACATTGAGGACCTTACAAATGGACCAAGGCTCATCCATCAACCAATGTGAGGTCTGTAGGGTAATGCAAAAAGCTGAATAGAAGTGTCATCCCCAAGCCCTCCAGTATATAGTGTAGCAAAGATGTTTGAATCAAAAAATGGCCTATTCCTGGCCTTTCTGTAAGAACACTAAAGGGTTGATTTACTAGAACTGGAGAGTGCAAAATCTGGTGCAGCTCTGCATGGTAGCCAATCAGCTTCTAACTTCAGTTTGTTCAATTAAGCTTTGACAAAAAAAAAAAACACCTGGAAGCTGATTTGGTTTCTATGCAGAGCTGCACCAAATTTTGCACTTTTAGTAAATCAACCCCTAATTGTCTCGCTGTTTTCAGCTTTACACCTCATGAGTCACTGAATAGAAACAGACAGGCAGAGTAAAAATTCAGAGTGAAGTCGGACTCTTTATCTGCAAGTGAATCTCTCTCCTGGTGCCCCCTCTGCAATGTTAACTCAAAAAAATATATATATATTTTCTTTAAAATTGGACATTTCAGTAACTTTACTAGTTTGCATGATTAGATTTCTGACATGTCACAATATAAACCAACAGCACAATTATTCTGAAAACTCTTTTTATTGGTTTTAAAGTATTAAGTGGTACAAAACAGAGCCTCTGGACATTCCCCGGCTCGAGGTAAACAACAAAACAAGCATCTCTAATTATCTCCACTCAGCTCAGTTAGGAGTACACAGTTAATAAATACGTTTTAAAATAAAGAAAAATGGAAGGTCCTCTGCATTACCCCAATACCCATGGTGCAGCACATTACAAACATTAATGAATATATCACATTTATTTCCCCAGATATTCACTGAGATTTCTCAGACAACCTTTGTTCTGAAATCATAGAGCAGGGATATGCAATTAGCGGACCTCCAGATGTTTCAGAACTACAAGTCCCATGAGGCATAGCAAGACTCTGGCAGCCACAAGCATGGCACCCAGAGGCAGAGGCATGATGGGATCTGTAGTTTTGCAACAGCTGGAGGTCCACTAATTGCACATCCCTGCCATAGAGGATGCAATCACCCAATAACTATAATATCAGATACTATGTGGCCATGGATGGAGAATCTAGCCATAGGTCCCACACCTTGTTGAACTTTTGAGAAACAAGATTCATAAGTTTCAAGAAACGAGATTCATAAGTTGTTTTATAAAGGGGCATTACATAATTTACCTGGATTTTCCAAAATTGTAAGCTAGGGGACTCCTTAGACTTCCACTTCAAGGTAATGACCTTATGGGCATAAGAAAGCAGCAGAATGACAAGGGTCCTAAGAGCCCGACCGGAGCTCAATGCGCTCACCAGCCCAAGCAAACATACATCAACACTCAACAGTGGTGAGCTGCATGATGAAACCAGCAACCTCAGACCAAAAAGATTTAAAATTTGGCAGGTCCAGAAAATTTTAAAAATCCGAACAGCACAATTATTCAAAGAAGTGTCCCTTTTTATCAGTAAAAAGCAACCCTTGAGCTCTAGTCACTGACTTTAAGATAATGCCATCAGCCTGCTACAAGCAGGAAAGTGCATTTCCTCGGTTTTGTCTCAAACCAGTGATCAGACTGCAATCTGGCTGTTGATTGTAACTTTGTAGAAAGTCAACACCCAGAGCAAAACATCAAAGTGAAGTAGGAACTCACGATCTGCATACTTGTTCCAAGATCTGTGGAACATATTGCAAGCACTGGACCCAACATAACAGCCAGAGAAAAAAAGCATTTTCAAAAAGTCCCCATTGGTGGTCTCCATATTCTCAGCACATGTTTCCTTCAATAATAATAAAAAAAAAACTACAAATGGTTTGAAGCTTAATGTATTTCAGCTGTGAGTCTGACCGGCAGACCTGCCAATTTCGGAGACTTCCGTATTTTTATGATGTTTAGATACTTTTAAGTTAGAAATTTCTTAGAGCACATAGAAGGATTTCGCTTCAGACGGAGGAGGCGAAGGCTATTAACGCACCGTCATAGCTCAAAGTTATTCCACTAAAGCCGAGAATGAGAAAATGAATTGAATTAAGGCTCAGCGCTTTAATCCCAGAAGGGAGCTCGTTATATGCTTTGGCTCCCTTACTCTTTACTGTATGGAAACTAAGCAGTGAAAACTGTAATAGAATTACAAGGGGGACATAAGGAGTCCAATAATTAGAGTGAGTCATAAGGAATTGGAGTCATTAAATCATGATTAAGAACTCGGTGCACCCAAACCGAAAATTTCACGCCTAATATAATGAAATGTCACAATAATAATGAATAGTTATTTCACAGTTAGCAGGAGAAAAGGGTATATTCCAAGAGTTTATTTGAGATTTAAAGAGCTGCACCAAAAGTATGCAGATATTTTTCTATAGATATGGGTATTTTTGGATGTTAAATAATAAATGAATGGTATAGCGGATGGTTGGTGAGTGCATATAAATGTTTTTGGTAAAACATGTAGCTCTAGGCAAAGTCAGGGAACAAAAAGATTGCAAAGATTTTGCTGAATAAAGGATCTACACTAGCTTTTCTCAACCAGAGTTCCTTCAGAAGTTGCAAGGGGTTTGTTGAGCAATGAGCAACGTCTGCCTCTAAGATATACTACCACTGGGCACAATTATCTTTTTAGGTGTCAGTGAAATGGGAAGGGGGGTCACTCACTCACCACCAGTGTAATAGGATCCTTCACTGACCACTGATATAGGAGTGAATTTCGATACTAAATTTTTTACTAACCTCACTAAATGTGAGGGAATTTTCAGTGTCTGACTTTCTTCTCTAGATATTATTATTTCTTTAACCACTTCAGCCCCGGAAGGATTTCCCACTTTAGGACCAGAGCACTTTTTGCGATTCGGCACTGTGTCCCTTTAACTGACAATTGCGCGGTCATGCGGCGTTGTACCCAAACGAAATTTGCGTCCTTTTTTTCCCACAAATAGAGCTTTCTTTTGGTGGTATTTGATGACCTCTGCGTCATTTCTGATCGCCGCTATAAACAAAAGAAGAGCGACAATTTTGCAAAACAACCCAAATTTCTTACTTTTTGCAAAAATACAAATCCAAAAAAAAAATTTTTTTTCCATCGATTTTGGCCAATTTATATTCTTCCTCATATTTGTGGTAAAAAATAATCGCAATCGGCGTTTATTGGTTGGTTTGAGCAAAAGTTGCCGCGTTTACGGACGGTGAGAATTCATTTCTGGGGCTTTTGTTTTTTTTTATTTTTTACCAGTAATGGAGGCGATCTGCGATTTTTAGCAGTACTGCGATATTGGGGCAGACATGTCGGACCATTTTGACACTTTTTTGGGACCATTGGTATTTATACAGTGATCAGTGCTATAGAAATGCACTGATTACTGAGTAAATGCCATTGGCAGTGAAGGGATTAATCTGCAGGGGGCGCTCTAAGGGTTAACTGTGTTCCCTGGGTGTGTTCTAACTGTATGTGGGCTGGCCTGGCTGGGGAAAGGGAATGATCACGGCTTCCATATACTGGAAGCCTGTGATTACCGCCCTTCCCACTCTATGAGAATGGAGATCCATGTTTACTCACACGGACCTCCGTTCTCTCACTGCAGGGGGGCCATCGCAGGTAGCCGGCGGCGATCGAGTCCGCTGTACCCGCTCCCTGGCCCCCCCCCCGGACACAGTGAGTGGCTCACGCGCTCACAGCACTAGTTATCGCAGCCGCCGTCATATAACGGCGGTTTGCAATAACAAGCCACCTTGTCGCCATCAGACTGCGGTCGGTGGTCGGCAAGTGGTTAATCTGATGTAGTGCCCTTTTCCTGTGCTGGCTAAATGTAGCTTTTGGCTCTGCTGTAACCAACTAAGCAGCAATTTATTTTTTAGCTCTGGTCAGGTCTCCCTAAGCCTGGGGGTTGATTGCTTCTGCCTGCCTCTGGAGGATGGTTAGCCACTGGGTTATGAATATTTAGCTGACCTCAGCCAATCCCGGCCCAGAAGGTGTGGCTTGGGAGAAGATAAAAGTTTGGAAGGGTCTGTTCAGAGGTTTCTCACTTGGGAGGCAGCATGTGTTACAGAAGAGCTGTTGCTGCTAGGCCTGTGACTGGCTGAGGGCCTTGAAGGGATCAGGACTTAAAAACTACACTGCATCTGAGGCCCGCAATCCAAAAATACTATTTAATTAATTTTTAATATTCAAAACAATATCATCCATCCATGGCTCCATATTTTATTTTGCTGTGAAGTTACTTTGAAAAATGCCCCCCCCCCCAGCATTTTAGCTGTGGCCATCTTGAGTAAGGACAGGTGATTCATGTAGCATTTACTTCCTGGAATCCATCTGTCCTTAGCTCAGGCATGCTGGCAAGAGGGTGTGCTTAGCTGGAAAAAAAACGTTGCTGCCCTCTTGAAGACTCCCGTGATGAATGACATAATTTGCCTGGAAGCCAGGAAGTAACTGAAGAAATGTAAAAACAATGTTTAAAACCTTACACTGGCAAGTGTTGCAGAGGAGTGATTGGGGAGCTGCCTCTGGACATTGTGAGGAATCTTTTGTCTAAGAGCTCCAGGTGTGCAAGTACCTTGATTGTTACCAGAGGTTGCTACAAAGATTGTGACTATTTGCATAGAGTCTCAGACTAGCTGACTATCCCCTCTAATTCCATTATTATTAGAGGATGCTACTGAGGGATTAAAGTGATTGTAAAGTCTTGTTTTTTTTAAATAACAAACCTGTTATACTTATCTGCTCTGTCCAGTGGATTTGCACAGAGCAGCCCGCATCCTCCTCTTCTCTGTTCCCTCTTCACTGCTCCTGGCCTCTCCCTCCTGTTGAGTGCCCCCACAGCAAGCAGATTGCTATGGGGGCACCCAAGCCAAGCTACAGCTCTGTGTCTCCATTCAGACACAGAGCTATGGTTTAGCCCCACCCCCTCTTTCCTGGTTGGCTAACTGGCTTTGATTGACAGATGCGAGAGCCATTGGCGCCGCTGCTGTGTCTCAGCCAATCAGGAGGGAGAGTGCCGGATGGCCGATGGACTCGTAGACATCGCTGGATAGAGAGGGGGTTCAGGTAAGTATTAGGGGTGCTGAGGGGGGCTGCTACACACAGAAGCCTTTTTATCTTAATGCATAGAATGCAATAAAAACTTTTCTGCCTTTACAACTCCTTTAAGCACTGTTGGAACAAAACTTTGCTTGAGAATTTGTTCTCTAATACCTGTGTGTGTTCTTTTTTTTTTTGCTGCCCCCTTATCCCTCTAACCCCCTGTGTTCAAGTACTGCAATAAAGCTTCAAAAATACACCATTAGATTGAGCCTGAATTTAGTCGATGTGCCCTGGAACCGGTACCTGGGCTGGCAGCCACTGAACAGGTAAGGGAGACATTTATTTTTTCCAGCAGCCCCTCCAGGGGTAATCACTACATTCATTTCTATTACTAAAAATCATATTGTTGTGTATAAAAGCCCATGTGTCAAACCTATGCATATCACGTTTTATTCTTTTATTTACAACATACCATTCATGCTAATGTCTCATTGGTTGTAGATATAATACTTTTTATAAGGGGTTCCTTGAGATCTAAACATTATTTAAAGGGTTCATTTGTGGTAAAAAAAAACAAATCAAGGAAGGCTGATCTGTACAGTAAAGCCTTTAAAGGAAAAGTTCAGGTTGAGACTAAAACTTCCCAGCTCCCACACCCAAGTCCATCTACCTTTCTGTAATGGAGCCTTTCAGTGTTTAAATTCTCCATTCAGAATTCGTCTCAGCGCTGACTGTTTCTCAACTTGAATGGGCCATACCCAAATCATTAGAATAAGACCTCATTCAGTTTAATGGGAAGTTTCTGTGCAGGTGTGGGCAGCATGGAGAAGGTTTCTGAAGAGAAGATGTAGACAACAAAGGAGGAAGAACTAAGTGGGCGCCTGGGTTGGGGATGTTTTAGCTTAGATTAGTTTAGGGGGAGAATTTTTATCTAACCCTGAACTTGTGTTCTACAGAGACCATATCTTTAACCTTGCAAGCAAACATAGGATGGAAAACTTTAGAAGATGTTCATACAGAAGTGCTGCCAAACTGAGAGTCCCATGCAAAGATATTAGCTCTGCAATTCAGCTTCCAGGATTGTTGGATGGTAGGACCTCCTGGCCGCCCTCAGTGCTCCAACTTCCCCAGGCCCTAACATGCTACTGTGCTTTTGCTGGAAGTAGAAAAATCTTGTATCCTTGACACTGAAAGCCGTTGCATAGTAAGCCAACCATGTACTCCGTAAAGAAAATATGTTGGTGCTTTTTAACTATGGAAAACAAAATAAGAACCCCTCATCATTCATTGTGCACACTCATATCCTCTGAGTGTCTCTTTAACCACTTACCAATCGGAAGATTTTCCAGCTTTAGGACCAGAGCACTTTTTGCGATTTGGCACTGCGTCGCTTTCACTGACAATTGCGCGGTCGTGCGACGTTGCACCCAAACACAATTTGCGTCCTTTTTTTCCCACAAATAGAGCTTTCTTTTGGGGGTATTTGATCGCCTCTGTGTCATTTCTGATTGCCACTATAAACAAAAGAAGAGCGACCATTTTGCAAAAAACCCCAAATTTCTTACTTTTTGCTAAAATTCGAATCCCAAAAAAAATATAAAAAAACATTTTTTTCACCGGTTTTGGCCGATTTATATTCTTCCTCATATTTGTGATAAAAAAAATCACAATTTCCGTTTATTGATTGGTTTGCGCAAAAGTAGCCGCGTTTACGGATGATGAGAATTCATTTCTGGGGTTTTTTTTTTTTACTAGTAATGGCGGCAATCTGCAATTTTTTGCGGTACTGCGATATTGCAGCGGACATGTCAGACATTTTTGACACTTTTTTGGGACCAATGACATTTATTCAGCAATCAGAAATGTAAATGTCCACTGATTACTGTATAAATGTCATTGGCAGTGAAGGGGTTAACCTGCAGGGGGAGATCTAGGGGTTAACTGTGTTCCCTGGGTGTGTTCTAACTGTGGGGGGGTTGGGCTACCATGGGCATGAGAGATCTAACTGATCCCAGTGACAGGGATCATTAGATCTCCCATGCCCGCACTGTCAGAATGGGGAACCGCCGTGTTTACATCGGCGGTTCCCCATTCTTTGCCTGTGGCCGCTCATTGCAGCTCGCCAGCGGACATCGGGTCCGCCCGAGCCGCGGGCACACTCCTCAGGAGTGCGGCGCGCGCGCCCCCTAGCGGCCATTCGCAGATCGCCGTCTTTTTACGGCGATTCGCGCACAGCAACCAGACTGCCGCCGTGAAAACACGGCAGGCGGTCGGGAAGTGGTTAAAGGATAAATACACTTTCACACAAAGTGTAATTATCTCCTCCTACAACCTAAAGTACCCCAACCTCCCCTCTCCAAATGCATACTTAGCTGTATCTAGCAGAATTTGTTAATATCATTTGACAAATAGCTTCTGTGCATTCTCCATTTCAGAGCAGTAGACTTCTACAAGGCCAAGTCCCATAGCTTTAGAGACAGTCCCCTAGAAGCCTACGGTGATCTACTGCACGGGGTGTCCTCAGCACATTTTTTCTGAGGGATGTAAACCAATACTAAAGGCCTCGGATGAGAAATAAAGGCAAGAATGGAGGAAAGGGTGAGCGAGGTTGTTTAAGTTGGAGGATAAAAAGTACCCTTTTTTGAAAGAGAACTTATCCTAGAAGGTTCCGCTCCATGCAGAGATTTTGAAGTCTGTACAAGATATGCTGAACACAATTCAACCTAACATACATACAATGTGAACCCCTGTGTAGTTATACAACCTGCAGCTCCATGCTGTATAAGCCTGCTTGACTCCGCTGCCTCTCGTCAAATCCAAAAATAAGATGATTATATAAAAACATAAGGTTAAGGCAGTATTGTTCAACTTTGACTTATTCTTACCATTGTTGTAAAGAAGTAGTGATAATATTCAGTCATCATCCCCATGGAGAGAATCTAAAAACAACCAAAACGATTAAAAAAGTTAGACATTTGTTGAAAGCAATGGAAACTTTATTACACTTTATGGAAAATATTATTTTCTTGTCACAACAGCAACAAGTTTCAACGAATCCGCAAAAAAATTATAATGAAATAGCGATGTATTTGCGTTCTCAAGTTTCATTCCGACTTTATGTTAATATTTAAAGAATCGAAAAAACTTAACAACATAACAAATTATACAAATTGATTCAGATCCATTAAGCCGTTATGTTGCATTAACATTTTCCATTATTATAAAAAATGCACTACATATGAAATGTAAACATATTGCAATAAATACAATAAGGTATAAAAGTGAAATAAGATGATGACTCCTAAGTTGGGTTGGATGGAGGTAGGTCCATCAGAATGTCTGAATCATAACATAACAAATGAAGCCAAAATGAATTTAGTTCAAATTCGTTATGTTATAATTCAGAGATTCTGATGGATCTAGCTCCATCCAACCCAGAGTGTAATCGAAATAACGAAGTAACACGTTAAAAAAATTTATAAGCAATCTTCTGAAATAGCTTCCGAAATACAAATCAATTTAAAACAGCGAATACACTAAAAGAATCCAGATCTACAAAATGAATCTGAATAAACAAAACAAATTATGAAAATGAATCATTCTATCATAAGGAATATGATGAAATGAAATTATTAACTCAAAGCGAAGTTCCACACTGTTTTTGGTTTATTTAAAGTCAGCAGCTACAAAAAGTGTAGCTGCTGACTTTTAACCTGTAGAGATCCGCGCTATAGACGAAAGACGTCTACAGCGCGGATCTGAATCTCCGGAAGGACGTCTATAGACGTCCGCCCCTTTACACGCCCCCTGCGCGCACTCACAAGTGGCGGCGGCGCGTGCCCGCGGGTCGGGCGGACTCGATGTCCGCTCCTGACCCGCGATCGCCTTACAGAGCTGTAGAACGGGGAACCGCCGATGTAAACATGGCGGTTCCCCGTTCTGTGAGAGGGGGACAAGCAGATCTACTGATCCCTGTCACTGGGATCAGTTAGATCTGTTATGTCCCGGCCAGCCCTGCCCCCCCACAGTTAGAACACAGCCAGGGAACATATTTAACCCCTTCACTGCCCCCTGCAGGTTAACCCCTTCACTGCCAGTGACATTTACACAGTAATCAGTGGACATTTAAATTTCTGATCGCTGTATAAATGTCATTGGTCCCAAAAAAGTGTCAAAAATGTCCGACATGTCCGCTGCCATATCGCAGTCCCAATAAAAATCGCAGATCGCCGCCATTACTAGTAAAAAAAAAAATAATAACAAAAACGCCATAAATCAATTCCCATAGTTTGTAGATGCAATAACTTTTGCGCAAACCAATCGATAAGCGCCGATTGCGATTTTTTTTTTACCAAAAATATGTAGAAGAATATAAATCGGCCTAAACTGATGAATAATTTTTTTTTTTTATTTTTTGTTTTTGGATATTTATTAGAGCAAAAAGTAAAAAATATTGTTCTTTTTTCAAAATCGTCGCTCTTTGTTTGTTTATGGCGCAAAAAATAAAAACCGCAGAGGTGATCAAATACCACCAAAAGAAAGCTCTATTTGTGGGGAAAAAAGGACATCAATTTTATTTGGGTACAACGTCGCACGACCGCGCAATTGTCATTCAAAATGCGACAGCGCTGAAACCTGAAAATTGGTCTGGGCAGGAGGGGGGTTTAAGTGCCCAGTAAGGAAGTGGTTAATAAACAGTAACTTACCTGTCTCCCAGTCCTGCGACGGCTGCTCCTGAAGCCTCGCTCATCTCCCCGCTCCTCCCGACGGCCCCGCCATTCCTAGTGTGGGCACCCACTGCGCATGCGCGAGTCGCGCTGCGCATTCCTAGTGGCCAGGCAATCTTGTGGGACCTGTGACGTGTCCCAGAAGATTGCCAGGAGGGAGGGGCCGCCTAGGAGGAGAGGAGGAGTCGCCTAGGTGGCCCAGAGGTGAAAGGTGGAAGAGGGACAGGAAGTCCCTCTGAAACCTGGGGACACACTCCCCCCCAAAAAAATGACATGCCAAATGTGGCATGTAAGGGGGTGAGGAGTGCTTAAAGCGGAAGTTCTATTTTTGGGTGGAACTCCGCTTCAGCAAAACAATTTTTTCTATTCTGCACATTTTAGTAAATAGCATCCCAACACAGTGCAGTAGACAGCAATGCACTGAAGAGCACTACGGTGCATTGTGTTGCATTGCTAAAAAAAGGTCATATGCATTTTTTTTGTCTGTTGCTGTCGCTTAAAACACACATTAGCATGCATTCTGTTAAAGTGATTGTAAAGGTAACATTTAAGAAACAAACAAACATGTCTATACCTACCTGCTCTGTGCAATGGAATTGCACAAAGCGGCTACAAACCTCTTCTTTTCAGGTCCTCTGCTCTTCAGTGAGACAAAAGGGAGGGGCCAACCGAGCCCCGTTGCTGCATCCATTGACATAGACAGCGGGACTCGCCTTCCCCCCCGCTCCTTTGCCACTAGCTTTGATTGACAGCACCGGGAGCCCATGGTCCAGCAAAGTCAGCGAGACTCAGAAGTGAGAGGAGAGAAGAGGTGCAAACCTTGAAACACTGGATCAAATGAGGGCTTAGGTAAGTAAAAAAAGGGGGGGGGGGTGAGGAGGGATGCTGACACCTAAACATTTTTTACCTTAATACAAGGAATGCATTAAAGTATAAAAACGTTTAGGCTTTACAACCACTTTAAAGTGGATGTAAATCATATTCATGAAATTTGAGCTGGGCACATATATCTGCAGTGCTTTCTTATCTCTCTTCAAAGCATTGTGTCTCTTAGCTCTGTCCTGCTCCATTCCTCTGTTATCAGCCACCAACTTTTGACAAGCTCTCCGAAACCCAGAGATAGAAGTGTGTGTCGGAGGAGGTTGCTATAAATAAATTAGCACACTGCTGCATGATACACAGACAACCTCTGTATGTGTGGGGAGGGGGTGTGTGTCTTTCCTCCAATCAGCTGTTTCACAGTGTCCAGCAATAATCCCTTCCTAGAGGGGAATCAGGAAGAGATAATTCAAACAGAATGTGCACTTTCTAAACAGTATATAAATGTGAAGAGAGCAGATGTTCATGTAAAACTTATATAGGGAGATTTGTTTAATCTCTGTATATCATCTGAGGCTGTTCACTTCACTGGGTATATGTGAGTGTTTACATCCACTTTAAAGCAGAGTTCCACCCATGTAAAAGTCAGCAGCTACAAAAAGTGTAGCTGCTGACTTTTAACAATCGGACACTCACCTGTACCTCACTCCAGCAATGCGGTCACCCGAGTGTTTGCTCTTCGCCCCCTCCCCTCGGTGGCGCCGGCATCATAAGTGTGGGCACCCGGCTTTGGCTTCAAAGCCGGGCGCGCACTGCGCATGCACGAGTCGCACTGTGCCTTGTGACTGGCCGGCGTATCTTCTGGGACCTGTGACGTGTCCCAGAAGATCGCCAAGATGGAGGGGGGAAGGTGAACTTCCTTCCTTGAGCCTTCCTTGAGCCACGGCGTCAGGGGAGGAAGTGGACCTGGGACCCTGTGAAAACAGGGTTCCTGGTCACCCTCCAAAAAAAAGACATACCAATTGTGACATGTCAGGGGGTCACCTTCCATTAACCACCTCCCACCCGGCCACTGTACATATACGGCCGGGTGGGAGCTTCCCCGTTCTGACAGGACGTGTATACACGTCCTGCAGAACGGGAGCTTGCAGCGCGGCCAGGCAGCGCGCTGCGGCTGGATCCTCTGATCATTATGATCACAGGATCCAGCTGAGCAGAGATCGGGATACAGGCGCAGTGACTGGCCCTCCCGATCATGTGACAGCTGTGTCCAATCACAGCTGTCACATTGTAAACAGAGACGAACGGGGGGGGGGGGGGATCTGCAGCAATATGACTGCTCTCTGCATGATGAGGATTTCATGCAGAGAGCTCTCACAGATCGCCCCCCACACAGTGCACCAAGCACACTGATACCCCTGTCCCCATACACATAAGTGTCCCCATAAAACAGCCCCCAAAACATCTGTCACCATACACAAAACCTCTGTCACAGTCCCCAAAACATCTGTATGTCCCCGTCACATCTGTCACCATACACAAAACATCTGTATGTCCCCATCACATCTGTCACCATACACAAAACATCTGTATGTCCCCATCACATCTGTCACCATACACAAAACATCTGTCTGTCCCCGTCACATCTGCCACAGTCCCCGTCACATCTGTCTGTCCGCCAACACCAAATAAACTCTGATTTGGGTTATATTTACCAAAGAAGTGTAGCAGTATCATTTTTGGTCAAAATTTATGAAGAGAAATTACTTATTTGCAAAATTTTATAACAGAAACAAAGAAAAATGCATTGTTTTTGAAAGTGTTCAGTTTTTTAATTTATAGCGCAACAAATAAGAAACCCAGGGGTGATTAAATACCACCAAAAGAAAGCTCTAATTGTGTGAAAAAAATAATAAAAATTTCATATGGGTACAGTGTCGCATGACCGCGCAATTGTCATTCAAACTGCAACAGCGCTGAAAGCTGAAAATTTATTCGGGAAGGAAGGGGGTTTAAGTGCCCAGTATTGAAGTGGTTAAAGCGGAAGTTCCACTTATGGGTGGAACTCCGCTTTAACCACTTTCCCTCCAGTCTATAACAGAATGACGGCCAGGCGGTGGTTTCATTATCCTGACTGGACGTCATATGATGTCCAGCAGGATAAGCCGCTATTGCCTCCAATCATAGCCGATCACAGTGTACGCGCGCTAACAGACGCAAGCTCAGACCACAGAGCTCGGCTGCTCTCCTGACAGAGGGGGTCTGCACTGATTGATTATCAGTGCAGCCCCCCTGAGGTTGCCCAACCAGGACCACCGGGAATGCCCACGCAAGGCCACCAGGAATGCCCACCCTTGGCCAGCAAGAATGCCCATCCATGGACACCAGGGATGCTCACCCATGACCAACAGGTAAGCCCACTAGAGCCCACTAGGGATGGCACTCTGTGCCCATCAGTGATGCCTGCCAGTGCCTCTGATCAGTGCTGCCTATCAGTGCCATCTATAAGTGATGCCCATCAGTGCCCGCACCAGTACCCATCAGTGCTGCCTATACTGTACGTGCCATCCAGTGCCACCTATCAGTGCCACCCATGAGTGTCCATCAGTGCCACCTATGAGTGCCCATCGGTGCCACCTATCAGTGCCCATCAGTGCTGCATATTAGTGCTGTATATCACTGCCTATTAGTGCTGCATATAAGTGCCACCTCATCAGTGCCAATCAGTAGTGCCTTATCAGTGCCCGTCAGTGCAGCCTCATTAGTGGCCATTAGTGAAGGAGAAAACATACTGATTTACAAAGTTTTTTAACAGAAACAAAGAAAAACTTTTTTTTTTCAAAAGTTTCATTCTTTTTTTATTTGCAGTGCAAAAAAATAAAAACTCCCAGAGGTGATCAAATACCACCAAAAGAAAGCTCTATTTGTGGGGAAAAAAATGATAAAAATTTTGTTTGGGTACAACGTCGCATGACCATGCAATTGTCATTCAAAATGTGAGAGTGCTGAAAGCTGAAAACTGATCTGGGCAGGAAGGTGTATAAGTGCCCAGTATTGAAGTGGTTAAGGCAACCCATTCATTTTGGATGGTCCCTTTAACCCAACACATATTACTTCTGCTCTGTGCTTTGTAATACCCCTCATTGTGAATGGGACCCCAATGTATTGTACAGCAATTAACTGCTCCACACCACAAAGCACATAATGTAATGGTGTGCTGTATTGTTAAAAGGAGGTCATTAACACATACATTATTGTACGTAGTATCAAGACCACCCATTTATTCATCAAACGAATGGCCTGAAAATCGCACTGCGAGTCACATAGGCATAGGTGTGCACCCCAAAGTTTACATTCATTCATACACACACTCAGACACACACTATTATAAATTAATGTAAATAAATGTTTTATTTAATTTTTAATCATATTTTTATTATTATTTTTTACAATATTTAAAAAAAAATAAATCCCTGATGTTTAATGTTTGAGACAGAGAAAGAGACTGAGGACAGAGATTCCCCAGGCCCTTTCTCTGCAGCCTCAGGTGCACTGAACAGTGAATAAATGGGACGTGCTTTGTGCTAAGCAGATTTCTGTACCAACCACTCACTGTATTTATTCAGAAAATAAAGGTCTGGTAAATGACATATTTACCATCACCTTCCCCCACTCTCCATCCTGACACCCCCCAGCAGCAGCCAGCGGGAGAGGAGAGAAGGGAAGCAGGAAACGCTGCAGGGGGGTGAGACAAAGGGGGCCAGGCAGCAGGGTAAATCAGCGCTGTGGAAGGTGATTAGGGTATGCCCAGGCACACCTAGCACACCCCCTGCGCACGCCTATGCACATAGGAATCACATAGGAATGCGGATTGTGTTTCTGTGCGATTCAGGTGTAAACCAGCAGTGCCTTATATTGCCCACACTGCAGATTTACAGCTATACAGAACAGGTGTGCCTATACACCCTCACATACCAGGAAGAGTACTGCTATTTTGTAAGAGGAATTCAAGGCAAATGTTCATTTTTCAGAATGCCACTTATGCAGAATTAACATTTCTAAATGTTCCCTAACTTCATTTTTTGAGTACAGTTCCCTTTTACGCTCTAGCCCAGTGGTTCTCAACTCCGGTCTTTGGGACCCACTAACAGGCCAGGTTTGCAGGATAACTGAAATACATCACAGGTGGTATCATTTGGTGCTCAGTGATTGCAGTATTCTAGTTTGCATCTCCCCAAAGTAATACTTAAAATCTGGCCTGTTGGTGGGTCCTGAGGACTGGAGTTGAGAACCACTGCTCTAGCCTATGGAGTTTGCCTAGGCCAGTGGTTCTCAACTCCGGTCCTCGGGACCCATTAACAAGCCAGGTTTGCAGGATAACTGAAATACATTGCAGGTGATATCATTTGCTGCTCAGTGATTGCAGTATTCTAGGCTGCATCTCCCCAAGGTAATACTTAAAATCTGGCCTGTTGGTGGGTCCTGAGGACAGGAGTTGAGAACCACTGGCCTAGGCTGAGATGATGTCATCAATCCGCAGCAGGCATGAGCAAGCATTTCTGCTGCTAGCATAGATGTGTGCAGCTTATTGCATTAGGGTGTGCACCCAAAAGCTCAAACACACATGCATGTGTGTGTGTGGAAATATATATATATATATAGCAGTAGGACAATGGATAGTGTCAGCAGGGCATAGAGTGGTGTTAGTAGTTTATTTTTATTATATATATTTTTTATTTTTACTTATTTTAAAATTATTATTTTTTTATTTTTACAATATTTATTTACAATGATTTTTTTTTTCTTCAATTTTTTTGGAGCCCCACTGGGGGTGTTGGTGACATTTCAGGGGTCTCACTTTTGAGACAGAGAAAGGGACTGAAGACATAGATTCCTTAGCCCCTTTCTCTGCAGCCAAGCAGCAGGGGAAATCTGCGCAGCACAGAGTAATTAGGGTTAATTTTTGTGATAAAATGGAAAAGATAAGTAGGCCATAATTCAGCTTAGTTATTTTTTATTTTTTAAATGCTTTTTCTGTAACCTGCTTCAACAGAATGGGGATGACACTCTTTTTAACAAACAGAATGTTCCTTTATTGAAACAAAGGCATGGTACAAAGTTAATATTATGGAAGTAGTCAAAGTAATACATCACACACAGACAGTGGCAAGAGAAGCAATGTCCTCATGAAATAAACGAAACACGTACAGGGCTACATATAAAACTTGCAAAGATATCAGTGCCCAACCTTCACAGTGAAGGGTGACCACATGTCCCGGATTGCCCGGGACAATCCCGCATTTGACGGGTCTATACCAGGTTCCGGGAACCTTCATTCCAGGAGAATACAGTGTCCCGGAACGAAACTGACAGAGGGAGCAAACCCCGCCATATCGCTGGCGCTCGATCCGCCTCCACCTGAGACTCTGGCCACTGGTTGCTAGAGCCACCTGGTGTCTAGCAACCAGTGACGTCAAGGCCGTGATAGACTCATTGGCCAGCGTGCAAAGCGGAGGAGGAATTAACTTCCTCCTCCTCCGCGCCTAATGCTCTCCACCACGGACGAGGCTGTCAGTAGGGGCAGTGCCAAAGACACTGATCGGCCGGCCTGGCAGTGCAGTATGGGTTACGATCTCCGCTCCCGGCTGTCTCCCTCCCTGCCTCATACCACAGAGCGGATCAAAGCCGCTTCCCCCTCCTCGGCTGTTTACATGTACACAGGAGCCAGAGGAGGGACACCGCTGGGCATATTCTGCGCTGATCTGAGGTCTGTTTTAAGCTGTTGAAGTTGAAAAGCACCCCCCAGCACATATCCAACCCCTCCCCCACTTCCCTACTAGCACAAGTGGAGAGGGAGGGGGGTCTATTCTGATGTGAGGGGTCTGTACTGTGGGAGGGGGCATATACTAATGGGAAGGGGTCTATACTGATGGAGGGGGGTCTGTACTGAGGGGGGATCTGTACTTAGTGGGGGGTCTGTACTGAGGGGGGCTGTACTGAGGGGGGAGTCTGTACTGAGGCGGGGACTATAATTGGTGGAAGGGGGTCTGTACTGAGGGGGGCTATACTTCATGAAGGGGAGTCTATAATGAAGGACGGGGGTCTATACTTAGTGGAGAGGGGGGACTATACTTGGTGGAGGAGGTCTGCACTGAGGGGGCTATACTTGGTGGAGGGGGGTCTAAACTGAGGGAGGGGGGTCTGTACTGAGGCGGGCACTATACTTGGTGGAGGAGGTCTGTACTAAGTGGGGCCTATACTTGGTGAATGAGGGGTCTATACCAAAGGAGGGGGTCTATAATTAGTGGAGAGGGAGGCCTATACTGAGGTAGAGGGGTCTTTACCGATGTGGGACTATACTTGGTGGAGGGGGGGGTTACACCATGTTTTACTGCACCAGTGGAGTGACACCAACCCTAGTGACACCACTACCACCCACCTCCTCTATCTTTTCTGGGCCAGCTACAGCATGCTTTACAGCAGGGGTCCCCAACCCCCCGGGCCACACTGGCACTGGGAGGAGCCATATCTGCAGCCAGCGAAGTTTACCTTCCCAGGGCTCCAATGTATCGGACTAGTGGCAGGCTGCGGATGGCAAGTGGCACACTGCATCTGGCAGCAGGCGGCGGTGGCAAGTGACACACTGCATCTGGTGGCAGGCTACGGGTGGCAAGTGAAACACGGCATCTGGCGGCAGGCTATGGGTGGCAAGAGACATTCTGCATCTGGTGGCAGGCGATGGTGGCAAGTGACACGCTGCATCTGGTTGCAGGCGACGATGGCAAGTGTAATGCTGCAGCTGTCGGCAGGCGGCGGTGGCAAGCGACGCGCTGCATCTGGTGGTAGATTACCCCCTTAAAATGCACGCAATAACGCCTATTGTAAACACAAGGTCCTCAGGGATGTTAGTTTCCAGTACCGTGCTTCTTTGTGTTGGTATTTTGGTGCCAAAAACAAGTAAAATAAAAAAAGTTCCCCAGCCCCTCAGTGTTTCTAACATTCAAAATGTTCATATTTGTGCAGCAGACCTAAAACCATGACCCCCCACCCCATCAAACCCATAAAACTCCATCTAACCTTAAAATGTACCCTTACAGTTTGTCTATAGTTTAAGCTTTTTTAGACATTGTAGTGAAGGGTAAGAAAACCTGTCATGGTTTTATTGCTGTCTGTGTCCCCATTGGAATTATTCACTCTCATTCTCTGCCTTGGTGACAACCTTCGTCGAGACTGATAGTAAAGAAAATCCATACGTTTGAATTGTTACCAGAACACAGGGCCGGTGCCAGACTATTTTGCACCCTAGGCAAGACCAGCTACTTGCACCTCTCAAAAAAAGAAAGGCTGCAAATGCAGCAACAACTGGCCATGGCTGCGCCCTAGGCAGCAGTGTGCCCTAGGCGGCTGCCTAGTTTGCCTAACAGGTACGGGGGACATTTGTTGCAGTAACAAATGTCTAAGGAGGAATTTGATTTATATTGGACAGATTTCCCCTCACTTCCTATTGTGTCTACGGGACAGTGGGTGAAGGGAAATCCCCCCAATGGAACACAGCACAGAAAAACTGACTATTCAAGACTAATAAGAAAAAAGTTTTAGCTTTACATATATTTTAGCTCCTAAAATGTATCTAAACTCAAGAACTATAATGTAATATATTCCACCGTACCAGTACTTACATGCGGTGACTGCATTCGTTTTCTCATTAAAGGCTAAATATATTTATTGCAAATACAGAAAAAATCTGTTGATCCTGCCAAAAATCTTGAGTCCACATATCTTCATTTGTACTGAACTGAAATTTCAAACAGTGCTATCAGCTTTCCAAGCTAACATCTGTAAACAACAAGACCCCCTCCCTGCTATCTAATATAGAAGAGACGAGAAGGAGCCAAGGCTGACAATGCTGCTCCTCTACATATGCAGTACCGCAGGGCTTAAAATTTCAAGTCCTGATCTACTAGCCAGGCCTTAAGAGCTACTCGCCACCAGTTGCCCTACCCAACCCGTACCCTGCCCCGCAGTTAATTCCGCCCCTAAACGCGCCCTCGTAAATTATCTCATTAAATAAATTAATGAATTAATTTAAAGAAATAAATATTAAAAACAATAGGGAAACAAAATATTAAGTGTACCTGCTCAAACCTTCTATAAACCTTCTATAGAGCATTTTTTTCATCTTTTACAATGACACATAAGAGATTCTCTCTAAGTAAATGTGTGGCATTGAGGGTACACAGAGCAGGTCTTCCTTTCATACCAAACGATATGGTATAACAATAGGAAGCCAATTTCAGACAGAGATTTGCTATGGTGTGTGTTGTACAGAAGGAGCAAGCCCTGTGTAACGTCCCCTTTCTGATGAAAAATACCTCAATGGCTGTCTTTGGATTGTAATCCATAAGTGGTGGTTCATTAACAGCAACCATCAAAAGCTTATCCACTGTCCACATCATTACTGCTTTGTTAAGTATATACTGTAATGCAATATTAACTATAGCATTACAAATGTAAAACCAATGAATGACACTTTCACTGATTTAGGATGCAGAGAGACTTACAGCGAGGCACAGCACTGGACAGGGGAGTGGCAGTCCGAGCAACCAAACACCAGCTTTTTAATAGGAAAAATAAACTTTGGCAGCTCCTGCCCTAACTTCATCTACTTCTTTGCCGACTCCCGCTGTATAGCAGGCCCTGCTAAGAGAATGACAGTGGGCAGAGACTGAGAGGAGAATCAGTTCTCATTCAACCCCGCCTGCAGAGGGGCCTGTCCCCCCTCCGCTGTGGCTCCGCACTTGCTCTCAGCTTATTTCCACTCGCCTAATCTGAGCAAGTGAGTGGAAATTTTGAGTGCTGCAGTACAGTGTGCATTGTTACCATGGATTAGATGAACATTAAACAATCCCTTATTACATAAAGTGTAACTCCAGACACAATGTTTTCCTTATTTTAGATAGGTTAAGGTATTATCAATACCTCTCTTCCCTTTTCTTCGAGAATATAGTAGGATCTAAACCTTCTGCATGAGGATTTTTCAATGAATTTGAAAATCAAATTAGATGTGGTCAATACAACCTTTCTCCCTTTTACTATGGAAGGTGCTAAGCAGCCTAATAATTACCTTAACTAACTGTCACTGTGTCTGGATTTATCCTATTGTTTTTGCTAGCACATACATTTAACCAGCCCTCAAATTTTCCACTCGCCTACTCGCATTTTGCAAGTGGAAAATGAGGGCTGGCGAGCGTGGGCTGCCTCTTATTGAGTGCTGCCGGCAGGTGGTGTTGAATGGGAACCCCTCTCCCAGCGATCGCCCCAGGGAAGAGAGAGGACAGTAGGCGGCTGGATCATAAGAGTGCAGAGGAACATCACTGTAACAGTTTTCATTAGAATTGCAGAGTGTTTCGGCACTCACTGTCACACACAGCCCCGCCTCTTGGCCCAGGTACTTTGACAGACAGATCACCGTCCAATGCTGAGATGTATAATGAGTATCAAAGTACCGGACCAGGAGGCGGGGCTGTATGTGACGGCGAGCGCGGGAACACTCAGCAATTCAAATGAAAGCTGCTACAGTGATGTTCCTTGGCGCTCTGATGATCTGGCCGGCTCTCCTCTTCCTCTCCTCTCTCTTTCCCTGCACAGGTAGGCTGCATTGATGGACATAGGTAGGCTGCATTGTTGGACACAGGTAGGCTGCATTGTTGGACACAGGTAGGCTGCATTGTTGGGCACAGGTGAAGCGGCACTGATGGACACAGGTAGGTTGCATTGTTGGGCACAGGTAGGCTGCATTGTTGGGCACAGGTGAAGCAGCATTGATGGACACATGTAGGCTGCATTGTTGGGCACAGGTGAGGCTGCACTTCATGTGTATCGCCGTTGTGCAATATCTTGCACAGGGGATGACAATAGATATGAAGATGTGCAACGGTCAAAAATTGTGACCATTTAAATGGAGAGTTTATTTCTCACAATGAAAATCATGTTTATATAATAGGGTGGAGATTAGTGGGTAGAGATTAATAAATAGCAATATCTAATTAACCCTTTTTTCTGTCTTAGTTTGTACAAATGCCTTATACTCTTTCATTGGAGATAGATCTTTATCAGGTGTGCCGCCCTTGTGTGATATATCGCACAGGGGATGGCAATACATGTGAAGATATGCAACGGTTAAAATTGTGGCCACTCTAATGAAGAGTTTATTTATCTCTCACAATGGAAATAATGTTTATACAACAGGGTAGTAACAAATGGATGATGGACTAACAGATAAAGATATAATAAAGAAGCGAGGTGGATACATATGGAATATATTCACTTTGATATACTACCCTTAGAAATCATGAAACATTTATATAAAGTGTAATCTATTTGGGATATTTCTGTAATATTTTTGCAATGTTTTTTAATATTTGTAACACATATATGCTAATACCTTGATGAAAAAAGAGTGCTTTTGAAACAAAACCACAACCTATTCATTTTTGGAGTGATCCTTTGTATTAGATGCACCTGAGTGTTATCAATCCCAATCAACTAATTGGTATGCATATATATTTGTCCTTTTTTGTACAATGAAAATATGCTGTGAACAAGGCTGCATCCAAGCCGAAACATGTAAGCCATTTTATGCTATTTACTGTATCGTGATGGAATAAAAAGAAGATTGAACCGATGTCCAGGAGTGCAGGCTCATTTTTTTCTCTAAAGTTGTTGTTAATATTTATTTTTGTAACTTATAACTTCTGCATAAAACATAAGACATTTAAGTGTCATTTCATGAGATAATTTATGAGGGCGTGTTTAGGGGCGGAATTAGGGGCGGGACAGGGTAGGCGTTAGGTGGGGTTAAGGGGGGGGGCAACTGGTGGCGAGTAACCCTTAATACCTGGCTAGTAGTAAATTTTGAGCCCTGCGTTTAACTATGTATATATTTTAAAAAATGGACAATCTAACATCCTTTATATAATTAGCCTCTGTCTAGCAGTGGGCTGAACTCCTGACTACCAAACACCAAGCTAAAAGGCAGTCCTTGAAATAATTCTTTAACAAGAGAATTACAGAGGAAATCTATTCAGCTTTGTAAATTCAATCAGCGGTTTTGTTTTGTTAATTAAAGCCACAGCGATGGTAAGTTGCCGCTTGTCACAATAATTCCATAAAGGAAAGGGATCCGCTTTGAAATCAGCGAGAGGGAAGAATACACATCCAATTCAATCTCTTCATTTGATAAAAGAAGTTCTGTGAGCCGGCTTCAATGCTTAAAAAAAAAGATACAAGCCAATGGAAGCTAAAAATAAGAAACGCTTTGCCTCTGTTTATTCGTTGGAAGTGATTATTGCTTTAAATGGCTTGCGGTGAAAAGAAAAGGAAACACCACCTTCCATTGCCTGCAGGAACAGACATTAAGGGTGACATTGGGCTTTTGTACCCAGCGCGGCTAATTTGTTCTCCAATTAATTTACTTGAAATTTCTTACAAGATGAAGAAAAAAAATGTCAGAATTTAAAACATGAAGTGTGTCTTGAAAAGGAAAATTGAATTGTAGAGAATATCTAGAGCATTTTGACAAGTTGATCTCTGTGAATATGGACACTCCTCATTTTTCCCTCCATCACCATAAGTAAATATTGGGTTTAAAATCCAAAAAAGCTACTTAAGAGCTCCTTTTACCTAGCTAAACCCATGGATGTGCCAAGGCCATGTCTTCTTTTGTCTGAACTGCAAAGGAGGAGAAACCCTCTTTAGGTGACCATGTCACTGCCAGAGTGACATTGAGATTTTCCATAGGCTGTCCACTGGCCAGGACCCCTTTCTGAAGACTGCAGAGGCAGGATGATGTTATTACAAGACTGCAGCATTGGATCACTGGTCTAAACTCATAAAGGGACACCTGATTCCATATTTCAGATTTACATAAGCAGATAGCTTTCTTTCTTGTGTAATCGTGCAATAAAGAAACACTTTGCATTTGGAAACAAGCTTGTCTGTGTTTTGATGACATATCTAATCAATGCTATACACAATGACCGGTCAGAACCCATATGGCTGATTCCAGTATGTTGTGTCAATGGCATAGACTCCATGGGGGTTACCGTATTTGCCAAGAGAGCAGCTTTAAAGTTGACTTACACTCAAATGTTAGCTTTACAGCCTGCTCACACATGTCCATTACATGAAGGAAAACTTGCCCTTTCCTGCGTACAAAATGTTTATGCAAAGCCTGGTGATGCTATTTAAGAAATCCCAAATTCTTACATCTATAATAACTTATTGCCCGTCTCGCACTGCACAGGTCAACTGCTCGTTTTGTCTAGAGGTGAGGATAATGGTTATATTCACCCAATCCTTCGTTCCACCAGAAAACAGCTCTCCCTTAAGACCACCAGAACATGGGGGTGCCAGACCAATATGGTGCTGGAAGGATTAGAAGATTAGATAAGTTAACCTGTGCAGTGCATGGAACAGCCCCAATGTATGAGAAAACTTTTTTTGCCCCGAGATCGGCTTTAATTTATCCAATAAAGGTTACCAATTAAATTACATACCTTCTGCATTAATTGATGGCTATGTGGTTGGATTGCACCTATGTGCTGCAATTTAGCATAAAAATACAAAGGGAAACTTCATGGACACATAAACACCTACACGTGTTACCATGCACGCTGCATGTGCAAGAACAGTGTAAATCCAGCCAGAATCTGATCATGAAAGTGTAGGAAGAGCAATAGCATAGTAGCTTTATATACTGTATATACTGAACTATATGTATGCATTATACCTATCTATGCAGCAGGTGGCGCTGTGGTATTATAGTGTATAGTTGATGTTTATCTATGATATGATGTAATAGGAGGAAGTACTGTTTTTCCTCTGTGTGCACTTGTGTCCTCCTTGTTCCTGTGTTTGTTTTCCATGATAAAGCCATGCTGTAAGATGTGTTCTGACATTCTCCATGAAAGTAAAGTGTATCTCTGCAACCAAGAAGCTTCCAGTTGCTTATATCAATACTCCGCACAATAGGTCATGGGCCCAGTGCACCTAGCAGGCACCCAGGCTCTGGAAAGAATTCTGCAAGTCAGTGAGTACTGTATGCAAGATACTGAAAGATGACACAGGGTTCAGATGTGAAGTGTGCAATTGCAAAGCTGAACAATGCCAATTACCAGCTATGGAAATTTAAACTAGAAATGTTTATGAACAAGGACGGCTTGTGGCAAGTGGTAAATACAGACAAACCCACAAATGGAGAGACAGAGGAC
Source organism: Glandirana rugosa (assembly GCA_018402905.1). Taxonomy (NCBI): domain Eukaryota; kingdom Metazoa; phylum Chordata; class Amphibia; order Anura; family Ranidae; genus Glandirana; species Glandirana rugosa. The sequence goes on along the minus strand of BLSH010164238.1, from coordinate 1,354,952 downwards.
TGGGACAGAAGAGATAGGCAGGCAAAAGCAATTATAAGTTTACTAGTGGAAGATGACCAGCGTATTCACATAAGAACAGAGAAAATGGCTAAAGGTATGTGGACTTCATTACAAAAGCTGCATGAGCGTTCAAGTCTAAACAGCAAACTGTTTTTGCTGCAAAAGTTATACAAGATGACACTAGAAGAAGGCCAGCAAATGTGTGACCATGTGAAAGCTATGCTAGAAATCAAAGAGCAGCTGCGTGGCATTGGAGAGGACATCAAAGATAACCATATTGTTGCCCTGCTCCTCTGCAGCATTCCAGAGACATATACTGCTCTTATTAATACTTTAGAAACAAGACCCGGGCAGGAACTGAAGCTGGAATATGTGAAAGGAAAGTTAATTGATGAATATGACAGAAGGCAAGAAAATATGCACCATGATGACAAAGCTCTTAAGATGTACAAAGACACAAAGTACAATGAAGAAAGCAGGGCCTGTTTTTCTGTAAAAGGATTGGTCACTTAAAGGACTGTTTTATCTGGAAAGCCGAGCAGCGAATGCTAAAGCTATCCACAAAAGAAAGAATCAAAGCAGCCACAAAGGAAACTGCAGACACATCATGGAGTGCCATCTTTAAAGTGACACAGAGTGGAAAGCCACGTTGCTGGTGTGACAAGGTGCGACAAGCCACACGACTAGTGATGAGACCTTCGTCACACACATTAATTACAGTGCAAAATACAAGGTTTTCCTAGCAAATGAGAAAAGCATCACATCAGAAAGTAAAGGCCAGGGCTTCCTGAACTGTATTACACCACAAGGCAAGCACAGTATTCTTGTAAAGAAAGTGATATATGTTCCAGAACTAGAAGGCAGTCTTCTATCAGTGAAAAGTCTAGCTATACAGAAGATTTGACAATAACGTCTTGCAAAGTGCTCATGAAATGCAAGTGCTGTATTGAAGCAAAAGCCACACGTGCTCCCCTTCCACAGGCATCTCAAAGAAAAACTATCCACCCCCTGCAGCTCATACACAGTGATGTATGCGGTCCAATGAAAACCCCCACGTCAGATGGGAACAGATATCTACTGACTTTCATTGATGATTATTCCAGGTACACAACTACTTATCTGATGAAACACAAGAATGAAACATCAGAGAAACTTCTAGAGTTTGTTGCCATGACTAGCAACAAATTCCAACGCAAACCAGGAATAATATGCACCGACAATGGGGGAGAATACATATGCAAAGAAGTGGCCTAATACTTGAAGAAACAAAGAATCGTACACCAGACAACCACACCATATACTCCTGAACATAACAGTGTAGCAGAAAGGAAAAACACACTCATAGAAATGGTCAGGTGCACATTGTCAGATGCCAACTTACCTCACAAGTACTGGGGAGAAGCATTCATGGCTGCAACCTACCTACAAAACAGACTACCCTCAAAAGCCATTGAAAGTACTCCATTTGAAATGTGCATTGGATCAAAGCCTAGCATAGGGCACAGCAGAGTATTTGGATGTAAAACATACGCTTATATTCCAAGTGAGAAGAGATCCAAGCTGGAGAACAGAGCCATAGAGGGCATTCTAGTAGGCTACAGTGAGAAAACTAAGGGTTACAGAATCCTACACCCAAAGACTGACAAAGTGACAATAAGCCGTAGTGTTTATTTTAATGAGAGCCCATCACCAGAAACACTGATCCCTGAAAGCTATGAAGTGAATATGTCAAGCAAACCAGAAGAAAAGGTCGATCAAGGCGAATATGTGCAGGGGTCAGAACAAGAGGTGGAAATCACAATACCTAAATTTCCCCACCAGATTCTGCTGAACTGCCTGAAATCAGAAGATCCACTTGGACTACAAAGGGGATACCACCCCGCAAGCTGTCATACACTGTCAAAACACACAGCATACTTGAACCAACATCCTGGGAAGACATAGAAAAACTGCCAAAACATGAAGCCAATAAATAGAGAAAGGCAGCAGAAGAATTAAAATCACTTCAAGAAAATAAAATCTGGACACTCACAGAGCTCCCTTCTAACCGCAAAACTATAGGAAGTAAGTAGACTTTCAGGCTGGGTTCACACCTATGCGAATTGGATGCGGCTTAAACCGCATCCAATTCGCAGGACACTTGAAAACACATTGTTTTCAATGTGTCCGGTTCACATATGTGCGGTGCATTCGCACTCCGCATTGCACAAAAACCGCACACGATTTTTGTGCAATGCGGTGCGAATTCCCAGCCTGTTGAGTTCAATGGGAGCGCATCTAACACGGAGATGTGCTCCGCATTGAACAGCGATTTTGCAGGGATTTTAACCCTCCTCGCTGCATCCCCCCTCCCTCCCCGAGCAGCTGATGCGCTGCGAGAACGGACATGAGCCGCCGAATGGCGGCTCCGCCCCTTCTCAGCAGCAGACAGGCTGGAATTCGCACCGCAATGGTGTGAATCCAGCCTTAAAGTCAGACACAGAAGGGAATATCCACAAATACAAAGCCAGACTAGTTGCCAAGGGTTACTCCCAAAAATTTGGTGAAGATTACAATGAAACATTTGCTCCCGTCATAAAAGTTTCCACTATCAGAGCGCTTCTTAGCATTGCAGCAAAGAAGGGCATGCAAGTGAAACATCTAAACGTTAAAACTGCTTTCCTATATGGAGACATTAATCACTTAACGACCACCCGCCGTCATCTGACGGTGGCAGTCTGGCTCGATATTGCAAATCGCTGTCACCTGACGGCGGCTGCATGATCGTGCATTGTGGCACACTCACTGTGTATCGGGGGAGCCAGGGAGCGGGTAGGGCGAACTAGATGTCTACCGGCTAACCGCGATCGCTCCCCCGCAGTGACAGAACGGGATCTGTGTATGTATACACACAGATCTCCGTTCTGTCAGTGGGGAAGGAATGTGATTGTAGGCTCCCTGTGTATGGGAGCCGCGATCACTCTCCTCCCCCAGTCAGCCCAGCCCCCACACATTTAGTAACACATCCCAGGGAACACAGTTAACCCTTTGATCGCCCCTTAGTGTTAACCCCTTCCCTGCCAGTGACATTTATACAGTAATCAGTTCATTTTCATAGCACTGATCGCTGTATAAATGCCAATGGTCCCAAAAAAGTGTCAAAAGTGTCAGACATGTCCGCCACAATGTAGCAGGCCCCCTAAAAATCGCAGATCGCCGCCATTACTAGTAAAAAAAAATAAAAAATAAATAAAAACCCCATAAATTAATAGTAAGGCTGACGGCACGTCAGCCTGTATTTGTAGGAGGAGTCTGGGTGATATATACCCAGCCTCCTCCTACCTGTAGGGACCGCACTTCTTCCGGAAACAGCTCCGCTCAGCTCAGCGCGGCACTTCCGGTTTTTCCTCACACGAGGCAGCGGCGACATCTCCACGTCCCTCTCTACGCAGGGAGAGATACGAAGGGAGACGGGTAAGTCAGCTTTTTCAGAGGGAACACACGGGACAAGGAAGGGGGGGGGATCGCGGCACAGAGGGGGTCACGGGCAGTCCTTGTATCTTGCATCTGGATAGGAGCATCACCCCTGGACACAGAGCGGGCTCCCCGGCACTGGCGAGGATATGTGACTCCATCACCAGGGTCAGCAAGGATGGTCACGGTTCCCGGGTTTCATCCGCATAAGAAGCGCTGTGTCAGTCCAGCACAAGAGTACCCACAGCGGGACAAGTCCTCCAGCAGCAGCCCAGTGCTCCATCCATCCCCTGCACACCAGCAGCTCAGCCTGGCTTACTGCCCCCACCCCCCCCCCGCACTATGAAGCAGGCTCTGATGGAGGTCATGAGGATGAATCAGATCTGCAGGATGGTGCTAGTCACTTGTCGGGGATCCTTCGTCCCACCCCCGTCATTCGGTCCGACTCGACGACCACACGTCCCCTACCTACCTCGTGACCCGACGACGACCTCCTGAACAGGGCGACACCCATGAGAACACGACCTGACTGTGTCGCGAAGAATACGCCTACTTTGGGCCCTTGGCACTGGTAGGAACGACTGGGACCACTACCTCAGTGTATAGGAGCGGTCACGGCC
>BLSH010164238.1:1319633-1334831 GCA_018402905.1 Glandirana rugosa | reverse complement strand
CCCATTTTTTTATTTGATTTTAATTTATTTTCCCTATCCCCATTTATTTGTAGGGCACTTGCCCTAGTTTGAAGATGATTTTAGAACAGTTATATGGCTTCTACCGTTAATTAATACTTTTCAGACACAGTTTGAAGATGAACCACATTCATCTCCATTTTTGCATTTTTTATGTTTTTATTTTTTTAAAAATATTTAAAGTTATTTCCCTGTCCCCATTTTTTTGTAGGGCGCTTGCCCTACCCTTACCCCCATTTTACTTCCTTTTGCAGCCCTCTGGGGCTTTCCAGGACTTTGCTACAGCCATTTTTGTGCCTAAAAGTTCGGGTCCCCATTGATTTCAATGGGGTTCGTTGTCCGTGCGATCGTTCGGGTTCCGTCCGGACCCGGACCCGGACTTTGTCCCGAAGTTCGGACGGACCAGCAGAACCCGAACTTCCAGGTGTTCGCTCAACTCTAATAATAAACACCAAAAAGCCTACAATACTTAACTTCCCTGGAGAACATGCTGTTCCAGTACAGCTCAGATAATCAAATGCTGTCTAGGAAAGGATTAGAGGTCAGACTGGCCTATTCTCCTCCTTAGCAGAGTTAATGTGTCCCAAAGCCTGGACTTTTGGTTAAAGCTGAACTATGGCCATTTTTTAAAAAAACATAATGCCCCCATACTAAGCAATTGATAGGTGTTTTTTGAAATATAGTTTATGTAACACCCAGAAATGCTCACCTTGGTCCATGGTCTCAAAACAGCCAGTGTCCCAGTCATATGATCTCCAGCAGTGGAATGTAGGCAGGTACCACTGGCAGCGTCCTGGTCCCATCCTTATGACATTTAACAACTATAGGAAGAGTATATACTAAAGGCCCGTACACACGGTCCGATTATCGGCCAACAACGGTCGTCCAACAGCCCGTTGGATGATTATCCGACCGTTAGTACGCACGATTCGACAGCCAATTTCCAATTGCCATCCAACAGAAGTTGGATGACAAGACTAGAAAACTTTTGTTGGCCAACAAGGCGTTGGCCGATTGTTGGCTCGTGTGTACAGAAGTTGGCCAACAAAAAGTTGAAAGTGCAAACACGCATGCTCGGAATCCAGGAAGTGTTTGGTCGTGTAAACCTGTGTTCCTAATACACAAATCACATTCACCTGAACTTCCTCGTTATATGCTCATAACACATCACTACGTTCAGCTTTGTTGGCCGATTACTTGACTTCCGTCAGTACGCTAGACACGATCGCCAACAGCCAATTTTGACAAAAGTTGGACGTTCGGTTGGCCAACCATCGGTGCGTGTGTACGAGGCTTTACTGTGCTTTGCCCATGCAGGGTTAAGCAAAAGGGTTACTTATTCAATTCTGACATTTCACCCAAGATGAAAAGGATGGAGTTTGAATATCATCAACTACAGTGGGTGGCCCAGTGCGGGGTACAGAACAGACGGGTGGTCCAAAATTTGACACCTTTTGGCCCAAGGATATCCAAACAGCATGGGATCAGGTGCTGGGACATTGGTTAACCACTGTAATTTAGTCATAATCAGCATGTTAGGACTGAGCTAGATTTCAATTAATATTATAGTAACCAAAATGTTTTTTTTCATCTGGAAAAAAAAAAGTTTATAACCCATAGAAAGTGCAGTTTTTTAATTTGTCCTTATAAATGTACAATTTATAATGTTTTAATTCAGCTCTACAAAAATGGAGAAGCTGAAAATTGAAAAATAAATTGCGGAAGGATTGAACTAAAATAGTCTATATACACTGTATGATAAATTCTCAGAAGAAGGGGTTTGAGGGAGTTATTGAATGAAGATCAGGACTAGGTTGTCACAATGAAAGTCCTGCAGGCTACACTGGAAATCATGGCTAGATATTGATGCTGGGGATAATAAGCAGGGGAGCCAGGAGGGTTGGTATGTGCCTAGGAGCGGCTTCTCGTCAGATCCAGAGATAGGGGCACTCTGGTTGTTCTTGTTGCTGCTCAGCTGCCAGTACCACCACTGTGCCAATTTTGGGAAACGATTCGACCCCAATTCAGCTGAAAAATGTATGAATGAAGCTAGAGAGGGAACCTAGTGCAAGTGTCTCCTCGTCAACCCAGAAATATGGGCATGGGATATGAGCTGTTAGCAGCGAGGTCGTGGGAAATCACATGTCCCAGGAGGCTGCAGGATCATTCACCAGAGCACCACACAAACACACACACACATGCAGTGGGGAGCTGGTTGTGATTCCTCAGGAAGCCACAGCTGGCTCCCATACCCAAGCATCGGTTACCTGCAGTGGTAAGAAGACCTGGCTGTGGGAACACTTCAGCCATTGGGAACCACTTGATTTTTGAAGTATTTATCCGCCAAAAATGTAAGTTCCTTCTTTTAAGGATAGGATTTAGTACACAAATAAAGTTACCATGACTTTTCTAGATTTTCCCTTTCGGTAATTTCCTGCTGTGTGTCCCCACTGGAGAGCTTTTTCTTTTTATCCTGTTGTGGTGACCAAACAGGAAGTGAAGAGAATTTCCTCAACAGGGACACACATACTAAAGTAATAATAAAATTAACAAATCTTAGAATCTTTTCCCACTCCCACTCTCCTTATCTGGGACTCCTGGAGGAGATTTCTTTGAATGTCCAAGGCACACAACAGGGAAAAAAGAAAAGCTCTCCATATCAAAGAAAATCTCACTATAAACAGTAGTCATCAGAACTTTTGGATTTCCCATCACTTCCTGTGTTGATGACCATGGTCACCAAATGTACACAGTAGGAACAGACAGCAATAAAAACCTGAAAAGGGAGTCCATCCAGAGCAAATGAAAAAATCTTTTGTAATAATATATGTAAACACTGCGCTATAACCTAAATCATAAATCATATAATAAGATGAGTGCTGCTACTTAAATACAAATTATAATAAGGTGAAAAACTCTACAGTCATAAACCACAAAAAATTCACAGTAGTGCATAAGTGAAACATAAATCAAGAAATGTGCTCAAAAACATCTTGAATATTCACATAAAAATATTATTGAAAGTGATAGAAATAAAGTCCATAGTCCATGGGGTAAAAACCGGTGTGAAATACATTAACACCAACACTTCTTCCTCCACCACAGGGATACAGTGAACAAATCAGAAGCTCACCAGATGCCAAAATGTTATGGTCTCATCAATGTTAATCTCATTTCCTATGGCTGGCAGAAGCAGGCTCCAAATCAGGATACCCCGATAGTCAATCACCACTCCACATGTAGAAATAAAATCACACAGAGCCTCCGATCGCGTAAAACCTCTTACAAACCAGTTTAATCTTAAAAGCAATGCTCTTACATCAATATAAATGTTACAGTATACATCAACTGCCGTGCATTACCCTGCTGCGTCTCTACCATCGTATCACCCGCACTGCTTGGTACATATTCGGCTGAGTTCCAAGTTACCGTGTAGACATGCGACTAACGCATTTCGTCACTTCCGACTTATTCACAGGAACCTCCTGTCCATAAGGGGTGATTTGTTCACTGTGGTGGAGGAAGAAGTGTTGGTGTTAATGTATTTCACACCATTTTTTACACCATGGACTATGGACTTTATTTCTATCACTTTCAATAATATTTTTATGTGAATATTCAAGATGTTTTTGAGCACATATTTTGATTTATGTTTCACTTATGTGCTACTGTGAAATTCTTTTATGGTTTATGACTGTAGAGTCTTTTCACCTTATTATCAAAAAATATTTTGGCTCACATGCACTATAACTGTGGCAGTGAGGTTGTGACCTGGCTGTGTTGTGTAGGAGGGGTGCCTGGCTAACCAGAATGATTTTAAAGAAAAATAATGTTTTCACAGCTAAGACAGGTCACATACAGCTATACCGTAGATAATGTATAGAGTAATAGACAGCCATCTATCTGTTAATAGAAAGGTGAGTACCGCTGCTCCAGGTGAGTGGGATCTGGCAGGGCGGACTCCAATGATTGCTAGCCACGGCTCGTCTCCGTCTGGCAATGTAGAAAAAGGAACGACTGCACCTCAAAGGAAGTCCAAAAAAGTATCTTCATTTATTGAAGCATCAAATAGCATGGTACAGGATGAACCAGGTCAAAGGCAGATGCGTTTCACACGTAACAATAGTGCTTATTCATTGCTCTATCTGTTAATATACATATTTTCTTTCTTTCTATCTATCTATCTATCTATCTATCTATCTATCTATCTATCTATCTATCATGTACACGTCAATCTTTATTATCTATTTGATAGATAGATAGATAGATAGATAGATAGATAGATAGATAGATAGATAGATAGATAGATAGTTTGAAAGACAAGGTAACCAAGAGTACAGGCTTATTACTGAGATGATTAAATTACACTTTAAATAAGTGGGTTTTTTTATATTTTGCTCAGACGTTCATAATACCCCTTGTGTAAGACGGGGAACAAAGAATACTTGCTCCTTTCTATTCAACCCAGGAAAGTATTCAGGATTCTGCCTTGCCGTATGAAGCTTCCACTATGGACACTTAAGCTCAATCAGGCTTTTCAAACCTTAGCATTTGGGCAATTATTTTAAGTATTTCTATAAATGTAAAACTACTCAGCAAGGCATCAAAGGAAGCACCGCAACATTTAACTTTATTTTTCGAAAAAAAATTCTGCCATCAAGACTCCTTTGTTGAAGCTGGAGACAAAAGCGTTTATCAGCCTTGCTTAGTCTCCTGTATAGAGGAGTCACTTAATGGATGTGATAAATGGGATCCTGGAAAGGTAAAGGATAATGGGGATTTATAATGATGTTAAAGACTTCAAACCCCACACAACTGGTGCTCACAGGTAACCCTTGAAGTGAGTGATGAAATTAAATTATTTTGTATTGGTTGATCTGGTGGCAGGATGATAGGCAGAAGAAAGGAAATTGTGAGGCCTTGAGGGTCTCTAAGTTTTCGCTGGCACTGGACAATGTGTTTTCTGTGAAATAAAGCATGGAGGACTCAGGATGACTCAGTATTTTGTTGGATACTAATCATCAATGTTCTTGAGGCCTTGGGGTCTCTAAGTTCTCCCTGGCACTGGATAATGGGGTTGCTGTGAAATAAAGCATGGGGGACTCGGGAGGACTTTTTCTGGATAGTACTCATCAGTATTCTTGGATTGGTCTGTGCTACTCAAGCTTTCCGAATTGTGCATTCTCTTCTGTAAGCCTTGCTCAACTTGTCAAGGCTAGTCTGAATAGCAGTGTGTATTGCAAACCTTAACAAAATATGTGCAATGCTTTCAGCCAGCACCAAGAAGCTTTCTGAAAGCGACCCTGCCCCTATATAAAAGAATGAAACCCCCAGTGCAGATTAAAACCCGATTGCTATATTAAAAACAATTTAAAATATCTACCCATACCGAAGGAAGCCAAGTTTGCCTTATTACATTGTCCTATCCTTGGTTTGTTCACTCTCCAGTGGAAGCTCGCTTTCTATATGTTTCTCTCAGCCAAACTAACGATTTCCCAAGCCTGGAAGAAACCATCCATACCTTTCCAAGGGGTGAGGAATCACATGACTGCATTGATGCTTAACAAACAACTGTCTCCCATGCTAAGTTCCTCAAGATCTGGGAACCGTGGCTGTCAAATTCCTTCCCGACTCTCCCCCCAGCCAGTCTAGGTCGCTTATGATGGGCAGCTTTGATGCTCCTAAGCTCTTATTCCCTCCCCCCCTTCGCCTCTAACCTCCTGAACCCCTTTCCCCCCAAGTCTACTCTGGCTTTTCTTTACTTCACCTGCTGGGTGCACAACCCCTTTCACTTTTTCTCCACCCTCCTACCAAACTACCCCTTAGTTTCTGCCGGGTCCTTCCTTTTTTGAACATATACGGGATGTTTGTAAACTAACCCTTGTTACAATTGTCAAAGCTAGCCCCTGCACAGGCAGAACTTTTGCATGTTATCTTCTTTTAATAACCAAATAAATACTATTGAAACCAAAATTTTTTTTAAAAAAAGCTGTAGCCGAGATAATATGGGATCAAGCCCTGCGTCTTCTCCTATTCTGTTTACTTCCTAGTTTGGTTTCTTATTTGGGATTCCTATTGGATAGGCTGCAGCGTGATCCTCTCAGAAGAGGGAAGATGATGTCATTCAAGGGGAAGGCAGGGGACCAGCAATCTTAGGGAGGGTTTAACAGCACTGGATCAGCCACAACCCCACCCAGAAACATCAGCAGTGTGGGACCTGGATGGAGGACTTAGGTGAGTCTATCTCACTTCATAAGATAAGGGGGAAGGGAGAGCTAGTAAAAAAATAAACTTAAGGCGGACTTCCCCCCAAAAGTGGCATGTCATTTTTTTTTGGGGGGGGGGGACCAGGTCCACTTCCTCTCCTAGAGCCGCGGAGCCGGAAGAAAGTTCACCTTCCTCCTCCTACCTCTTGGCGATCTTCTGGGACACATCACAGGTCCCAGAAGATACTCCAGCCATTCACAAGGCGCAGCGCGACTCGTGCATGCCCAGCTTTGAGGCCAAAGCCCGGTGTCCACAATTGTGATGCTGGCGCCGCTGAGGGGAGAAGAGCGAGCCCTCAGGTGACCGCAGCGCTGGAGCAAGGGACAGGTGAGTGTCCGATTGTTAAAAGTCAGCAGCTACACTTTTTGTAGCTGCTGACTTTTAACTGGGTGGAACTCCGCTTTAAAGTACCACTAAAGGTAAAACGTTTTATTAAGTTTTGGATAGAGTGGAGATGGAAGTGGATTATAACACCTGTCAGTTTTTATTACTAAAGACAAAACTTTATTTTTTTAATTTGGATAGAGTGGAAATGGATTAGAAGATCAGTTAGTTTTAATTGCTGTCTGTGCCTTCCTTAGGGAAACTCACCCTCTCTATCTGTCCTGTTTACCATTATCATTAAAAGTGAGAGTTAAAAAAAATCCCAAGTTTTAGGGTGTCCACAGAAGAGTAATAGCAAGGAAATATTCCAATGGGGACACTACACTAGCTCTGGGGACCTGAGGGTGCCTAATGAATTTCCTTAATTTGCAGGGATTTCCTCTCACTTCTTTGGCTATGGGACAGGAAGTTACAGGAAATCTCCTCAATGGGACACAGATGGCAAAGCAATAAACTGACAGGGGTTATGACTCTCCCTTACTCTATGGTTTTACTTTAACCATACCTGTAAAAGAAAAGTGTATTTTATTCTCTTATAGTGTCGATCTCCGGAGACCCCTACCATTCTCACTATTCCTCCCTCTGAGCTCCCTCTGACCGCCACTCATTACAAAATACAATGGTGACACTGACTTCAAAAAGAAGAACCAACGAGAGCTGGAGATCATCACTCCTGAAAGTTTCAGTTTATGTAAACTGTAACAAGAAAACTTTTTTGCTCCTTTTTAGTCTGTAAAAAATACCATTAAAAGCATTTTATTATATCAGTTTGACAAGTCCAAAAAAAAAAAAACTGTTCATCTAGCGAGAAATCTTGTAAGTTGATAAGTTTCTGTACTATCTGCCTCTGGAGTGTTATCTGTTGTTATTCCTCGCTATCTTCATGGACTACAAAACACCTGTCTCTGTTATGAACAAGATATGGAGGTGTTATGTAGGTCTAAAACATTGTCATGTAGTCACAATTCATCCTCTGTCTTAGGGTTGCCATACATGGAGCAAATTTCTTTTTGCAGGAAAAAAAATTGCTTGATCCCCCCATCAACACAGACAGTAAATTCATTTTTTTACAGGCATAGCTTGGTTTGAAAACTTTTGAAAATAATTTGTCACCAGGAGGAAGGGGGGACACTGCTGCAAATATGAAGTACAGGTATCTAGACATACCTGGGTACATAGGCGTGCGCACATAGGGTGGCAGGTGTGTCTGGGCACACCCTAATCACCCTGTACTGTGCAAATTACCCCTGCTGCCTGGCTTCAGAGAAAGGGACAGGGGAATCTCTGTCCTCAGACCCTTTCTCTGTCTCAAAAGTGAGACATCAGGGGTCTGTTTAGACCCCTGATATTCCATCAAAGGTCCCCAGGAGGGCTCCTAAAATAAAATTGAAAAAAAATAAATAAAATATAATATTGTAAAAAATAAAAAAAACAAAATTGTAAAAAAATAAAATAAAAATAAACTACTGACACCGATTTCTGCCCTTCTGACATATATACACAAACACTTGTGTTTGTTTGCGCTTTGTGGTGCACATGCAATAGGCTGTGCACACCTATGCCCTGGTAGATTCCCAAACCTTCCTGTCATGGACAAATCTTAGTCTGTTCTGATAGGTAAAGCGTCACCACCAAAACGTATCTACCCCGACTTACCACCTGAACCTTGCTTTTGGCTAGTGAAGCTGACCATCATGGTGACAGGTCAATGGGAATAGGTGGGGTGCAGGACATAGAAGGAAGCTCCAGGATTAGGATGGTTTGAGTGCAGGGATGTTCAAGCATTCTAGATGCCTAGGAGCTGTCCGTTATACTGTTAGGCCTATAGAAATATATGGGGTTCAGCAGGGCTGTCTTAATGCATGGGAACGCCTGGGCACTGCCCAGGGGCCCCAGGTGCATGGGGGCCCCATGATAATCTTATATTACGTCATACTTGCCAACTTTCCTGGATTTGCCAGGACAGTCACGCTTTTTACTAAGCTGCCCTGGGATGGCCGTTTCCTGGGAAGCATCCCAGAACCTGTACTGTGCCCTCCTGATCCCAGTATTTTGCCCTCCTGACTCCATCCTACAGTATGTACGGAGAGTAGGTGCATAAATTGGGGCAGACTGGTAGGGGCCCCAGTGCAATACTTTGCCCAGGGGCCCATGATGCTACTAAAACAGCCCTGGGGTTCAGGGCATTGCAGGAGGCTCCAACTCAACCTGGAAGTGTCAGAGTCTTCTTCATCAAAACAGCCCTACATTCCTGATAATGTAGGAGGATTGAGATAGTAGGGTTTGGGTGCAGGTATGTGCAGGTGATAGCCAGTAGGAATGTGTGGGCACAGGACAAGCTCCAACATTACCAGAAAGTGTTGGACCTTTGTCCGTAAAAACAGCCCAACATTTGGCTATGGTCGGGGGGTTTGGTGCAGGGATTGGCAGGCATTTCTAAATGCCTTCACATAAAATCTGCAGCAGTTTGCCCCTCTTTCTACATCACAGTCTCTTAAAGCCTTTAAAGCACCCATTCAACCACAGTTTGAGGATGGTAACACACTTCTTAATGAAGATGCTAGTTATATAGTGTAGTATATCACTTGCAAAGATCTAGCTATTTTGGACACTCGTGGATATTGAATCCATCAGATTCAGGGCTTGTGTATATAGGCCCAAAGCAACTTAGATGGAGGTCAGAAGCACCTGCCAAGAATAAAATGGAAGAATGTACCTGAAAGTATGCTGCATATTCCCTATCCAACTATGAAAATTGGCCTGCTCACTTAGAACGAAGGAATTTTAAAGAACATTTCACTACAAAAATGATAAGAGTCCGAAAAACATTTTACTATGTTTCCCTTGATGTGCTAAGTGTAAGCAGAGCTACAACTTTGAAAGCTCAAATATAAAAAAGTTGTGCACTTACCTGTTTGAGAATCTCAGCCGCGGTTTCATGCGAGCAATCAAATATCACATAGAATTCCTTGGCTTTCTTCATCTCTTTGAGCAAAGGACGAGCGTCCTTGTTTCCTGAGGGTAATTGGCGAATTTTTATTTTGATGTTGTATCTTGATGGAGCTTTGATGAGTTCCTGCAGGCGGATTAAACCTAAGGGAGAAAATAATAAATGAAATTAGTTGGACGGTAAAATTCTTATAACCAGATAGTAAAGATGCTCCAGATAGCTCCATACAAACTAATTAGCTGCCTTTGTTAGAAAAGAAAAGTTGGGATGTTTATGTGCAAGTTTTAATGTGGTCTTGTAGAACAAGTCAAGTCATTTGCATCTCAAAGTACTTTATGTTCTTTTATAAGGGTGTTTTATGCTCCGTGTCTGTGTGCTGAAACAAAAATAAATGCAGCTCCTGCCATATTGCTGAGGTTTTGCACTTAGTCTGAAAGGAGAACAAAGAGGAATGTTTAAAGGGAAATGTCTAAAGAAAAGGTATTTGAAAATCAAGAAAAAAAATAGGCCAGTGTGATAAAAAAAACATGATTACCATAGGGTCATCTTTAAATTTGATCTAGGACAGGACTGAATTAATTAAAAAATACACTTCAGGGACTAGTAATTTCAGGTGACAAATGCAGCCATTTAATTAAACTTCCAGCACTATCTGGCAAACTTTCACACTGTTTACCTTATAGCCTAACACCAGGTTTCTTGTGACTTCAAATAGTTTGGGTGGACCAAACTGGTCCAAACAAACGTTTCTCTTTACTAACAGATGCACCCAGTGTCAGAGCTGTATAAACTGTATATAGCAAAAGTTATATACAGTATACAGCACTGTGTTTCAGCAGAGGGATGGAGACTTCCCGTTCCACACCCATAACAAAATTGAGCAAGGTTGAGTGCTGCTCAGCCATGCAAAGAGAGCTTTATATTTCATCAATGATCACAAGGCTTCTTCTAATTGACTTAACTGCAGAGGCAGGCAGATGACGTAATGATCTCCATCACCTCAGCCAATCAGAGGAAACTTTGTATTGACTGGTGAAATACAAAGCTGCCTGTGAATTGCTGAGCAGTGCAATTTTGTTCCAGGATCGGGATGGAAAGTCTCCAGTCCTGCTGCTGGAACAAAATGCTGTATACGGTTTATAGCTGATCCTACATACAGTTTATACAGTGCTGACAGCTGGCACATTTGTTAGCGAAGCAAAGAGTTTATTTGGACCAGCTTGATGCAAACTATTTAAAGTGACAAAAAAACTGTAGTTAGACTTTAACCACTTTAATACTGGGCACTTTCATCCCCTTCCTGCCCAGGCCAATGTTCAGCTTGCAGAGCTGTTGCATTTTGAATGACAATTGCACAGTCATGCAACACTGTACCCATATGGCATTTTTGTTATTTTTTTGAGACAGATAGAGATTTATTTTGGTGATATTTAATCGTCACTGGGATGTTTTATTTGTTTGCTAAACAAATGAACAGAGATTGGAGAACAAAAAGTTTTTTTTACTTTCTGTTCCAAAATTTTGCAAATAAGTAATTTGAAGGCTGCACTGATGGGCACTGATGAGGCTGCACTGATGGGCACTGTTAAGGATGCACTGATGTCCACTAATTAGGCTGTACTGATGTGCACTGTTGTTCACTGATGAGGCAGCACTGATGTGAACTAATGAGTACTGATGAGGCGGCACTGATGGGCGCTGATAAGCTGCACTGATGGGCATTGATAAGGAGGCACTGAAAAGGTTGCACTGATGAGGAGGCACTGATAGGTGGCACTGATGAGCACTGATAGGCAGCACTGATGAGCTGCACTGATAAGCACTGATTGACAACCATTTTAACCTACAGGTAAGCCTATAATAAGGCTTACATGTAGATACCCTGCATATCTCCTAAACCTGCACCGTTTAGGAGATATACAGTGTAGATGCATGTGCCAACATCATCGGCACATGCGCAGTGATGAAACAGCCCGACTGGGCCGTTTCTTCACAAAGTGTGTTGTAAATGGCGGCTCCCGTGCACATGCGCGGGAGTGATGTCAGCGCGGCTCTGGTCAACTCACAGAGCCCGCGATCCCAGAAGAAGACACAGTAAACATGACGCCGGTCAGATCGGTGCTCGGCGGGCGCTGCAACAGCGTCGATCTAAGCTAAGTATTTCATAATGAGCTAATATGCGATGCATACTAGCTCATTATGCCTTTGTCTTGCAGGTGTTTTTTTTTCCATTTATAACCACTTTAAGGTTAAAAAATGTTAGGCTTTGCAACCACTTTAATAAACTATATACATAAAATACAGACTCCTAACAAGTGCAAACTGATATAAGCTGATGGGTGTTATGTATGCCCTTTGCACTTTCAATAGCGGCAGCGCAGTGGCTTAGTGGTTAGTTAGCATGTTTGCTTTGCAGCTTTAGGATCCTTGAGGAACACTAGCGCAGCACTAGTGTCCTAACCAGGACACTCTCTGCATGGAGTTTGTTTCCCCTGTGCTTGCGTAGGTTTCCTCTGGGTGCTTTAGTTTACAGTAGGATAATTGGCTCCTGTCCTGGCTAAATTGGCCCTAGTTTGTGTATGTATGCATGTGAGATAGGGACCTTAGATTGTAAGCTCCTAGGGGCAGGAACTGGTGTGAATGCATAATATGTAATATGTCAGCACTAAATAATTACCTGTAATAAAAAAAATAAGCACTTCTAATAAAAAAGAGGGGTTAACTCATTCATATGCAGGTCCTTTTATCCCTCTGTATAATGAGAAGAGATTCATGGGTCAGATCCCACCAAAAATACAGATGAAATGTTTTGCATCAATATCTCATAAGAGCATCTTGCTCTGTGTTTTGGGAAATGCCCCAACATATGACCTACACAGCAGCATTTGTAATCCTTAGTATTGCAAAAATCTGTTTAGGGAACAATCCTACAGTGGGATGGACTTTTTTGCATAAATAAGAGCACATTGCTCAGTATTCAGAGAAGTATTTGAACATGTAAAACTCATAACAGTATTTGTAATCATTAGAATTACAGTATATAGAACAATTTCTACAGAATAGCATCATGCAATGCTACCTAAAGGCTGACCGCCCAAATAGAGTGTTTTCTTCATTAAGCAGTCTATAATATGGTTTATGGTCATATCCACGAGCACTGACTTGCAATAATTTAAAATTTCCATATCTGAAATATAAGATACAGAAGAAAACACAGCGCGTACGATAGAGATCTCAAAACAGCATGTTGCCTGATAAGTGTAGCCAGGAGCCAGGTTTCATACTCCTGGCAATAGTGACATTCCTGCTTTCAGATGTAATGCAGCTGTTTCTCCCTAGTGCCTGTGAACCATTCTGTGACTTCAGACAAACAGCCAGAGAAATGCACTGTGGGGTTGTAGTTTGTTGCTGAGGATTTGCCATTTAGTTATGTTGCAGGAAGACTACATTTCCCATCAGACTGTGCGTCAGGAAAGGACTCTTGGGAGAAGAGGTGCCTCGTGGGAGAGGTTATTTAAGCAGAGGGCTGGGCCTAATGCAGTCTCTCTGGATGGCAGTGATTGATCAAGCAAGACCCTGTGTATGTATGGTAGGGATCGCGGCCTACTTACAGCAGCCTCGCACTGCAATGGTTTGCAGCATTACAGCGGACCACCAGGACAACCTGCTCTGTGCCAGCGGAGCTTGCACCTGATTCCTGCAAGCAGTCGGACGATCGATCTGACAGGACCGTGGAGAGGGACGGTGGAAGCTGGTTTTGGAGCCAGAGAGCTGGAGAGGAAATCACCATCATCTCCATCTTTGGGGGCTGAAGCCCTTTACTGTACACACTACCTGCTTAAACAGTCCCATCTTAGTCAGAGCCTAGTTGCCTGCATAAAGGAGGAAAGTTTTCTACCCCTTTACTGGATTGCTGTTACTCATAGTTCCACAATAAAAGTCAGTGATCACTGTGAAGCTTCTTCTGTGTGACTACAATTATAGTGCTTATTATTCATACAGTGCACTTCTAGTAAACTTGTTTTTGGTATTGCAGCTGCAGTTGAGGATAACATTGGAACTTTTCAACAAAGAACTTTGAGTCATCATAATTTCAGGCTGTTCCCTTTCTTGACATAGGCCATCATTACAGAACTCTCTGTATTAGAGCAGGTTGAATTATTGCTATCTTTTGCCTATCAGTATACCTTATAATTCAATGTACTCTGGTTTAGGCCTGTTTATAGATTATCTAGGTGATACATATATGTATATTTGAGTTTGTTTCTATACTCGCTATACTCGCTATACTATACTGACGAACAAGAGTCATTCCCTTGCTCTCCTGTGTTCCTCTCTAATGCACAGCAAATACATCTATACTGAGTTTCTGGAAGAGTTTCTGTAGAGTATAAGAATTCACATTTATAATTGTGCTTGTTAAATTTAGAGGTCCTTTTAATTCAAAGAAATTTGAGTAAATTCCATTGATTTTCTCAACTTGTGTGACTTTTTACTGAATTTCATTGAAAGGGGGATTTTACTATGAGTGACCCCAGTGTGTCAGGGGTTTCCACCAAACTGTTTGCAGGCTTTCTTGTGCGTCATCTTTAGAAGAGGCTTCCTTCTGGGATGACAGCCCTGCAGACCAATTTGATGCAGTGTGTAGCGTATGGTCTGAGCACTGACAGGCTGACCCCCAACCCCTTCAACCTCTGCAGCAATGCTGGCAGCACTCATACGTCTATTTCCAAAAGACAACTTTTGGATATGAAGCTGAGCATGTGCATTCTACTTCTCTGGTCAACCATGGTGAGGCCTGTTCTGAGTGGAACCTGTCCTGTTAAACTGCTGTATGGTCTTGGCCACTATTCTGCAGCTCAGTTTCAAGGTCTTCTTATAACCTAGGCCCATCTTTATGTAGAGCAACAATTCTTTTTTTCAGATCCTCAGAGAGTTCTTTGGCATGAGGTGCCATGTTGAACTTCCAGTGACCAGTATGAGAACGATAACACCAAATTTAACACACCTGCTCCCCATTCACACCTGAGACCTTGTAACACTAACGAGTAACATGACACCGGGGAGGGAAAATGATTAATTGGGCCCAATTCGGACATTTTCATTTAGGGGTGTACTCACTTTTATTGCCAGCGATTTCATTAATGGCTGTGTGTTGAGTTCTTTTGAGGGGACAGCAAATTTACACTGTTATACAAGCTGTACACTCACTACTTTACATTGTAGCAAAGGGTCATTTCTTCAGTGTTGTCACATGAAAAGATAGAATAAAATTTTCTTGAGTTGTGTGTCGGTAATTACTTTAGCGACCGTTATTTTCACTCATGTGGGGATTTACTTTTACAGGCTTAACCCGGGTTAATTAGTAAAAGGGAGGGGCCACAGTACAATGAGCAATCACAATGTTCCAGAGTCCACACTTACCCCTCGTCCACACAATTTAAACCACAATAGCAAGAGTATGACCAGTGACCTTCAAGTTGTACCGTGGAGTACGGTTTCTTGAGAGACTCCTAGACTTTTTTTCTTAACAACGAGATGTATTTCTACCCGGATCCAATATTCTTCTGGAACTTTGA
>BLSH010164238.1:1308550-1319226 GCA_018402905.1 Glandirana rugosa | reverse complement strand
TTTTTTTTCAAAACTACCAGTGGAAGCTCAACCCAAACAATCCACTCTATGGCCTCATACACACGGGCATTTTTTTACATGTGGTTTATGTGAACGGAGTGTTTTGCTGTCCTAGCAGCGCTTGCTGAATAGTGCTCCCCCTATTTTCCTTAATAAATACAAATGCTAACTGATATAACTGATATATGCAATTTCATATACAAATATAACAATATGAATATTTCATGCTGAATTTGCAAAATTATATACAACATAAACGTGCTGTGCTTTGTGCAAAATTAGTGGTATACCGTCCGTGTTTTCAATAAAAGTGCCAGTGCAGTCCAGTGACAATATTGCTCCAATCCTTTTTTCAGAAATATTCTTCAAGTTCTTTCAATCATAAAGTGCTCATGCCGTACTTAACCACTTACCAACCGGAAGGTTTTGCAGCTTTAGGACCAGAGCACTTTTTGCAATTCGGCGCTGCGTCGCTTTAACGGACAATTGCGCGGTCGTGTGACGTTGTATCCAAACAAAATTTGCGTCCTTTTTTTCCCCACAAATAGAGCTTTCTTTTGGTGGTATTTGATCGCCTCTGCGTCATTTCTTATCACCACTATAAACAAAAGAAGAGCGACCATTTTGCAAAAAAAACCCAAATTTCTTACTTTTTGCTAAAATTCAAATAAAAAAAAAATATAAAAAAACATTTTTTTTCACCGTTTTTGGCCGATTTATATTCTTCCTCATATTTGTGATAAAAAAAAATCACAATCGGCGTTTATTGATTGGTTTGCGCAAAAGTGGGCACGTTTACAGATGGTGAGAATTCATTTCTGGGGTTTTTATTTATTTATTTATTTTTTACTAGTAATGGCGGCGATCTGCGATTTTTAGCGGTAATGCGATATTGGGGCGGACATGTCGGGCATTTTTGACACCTTTTTGGGACCAATGACATTTATACAGCGATCAGAAATTTAAATGTCCACTGATTACTGTATAAATGTCATTGGCAGTGAAGGGGTTAACCTGGGGGGGAGATCTAGGGGTTAACTGTGTTCCCTGGGTGTGTTCTTACTGTGGGGGGGTTGGGCTAACATGGGCATTAGAGATCTAACTGATCCCAGTGACAGGGATCAGTAGATCTCTCATGCCCCCACCAAAAGAGCGGGGAGCCGCCGTGTTTACATCGGCGGTTCGCCGTTCTCTCCCTGTAGCCGCTCATCGCGGCTCGCCGGCGGACATCGGGTCCGCCCGAGCTGCGGGCACACTCCTCAGGAGTGCGGCGGGTGCGCGCGCGTGCCCCCTGGTGGCTGAATGCAGATCGCTGCTTATTTACAGCGATTCGCCCTCAGCGTCCCGACTGCCGCCGTGAAAACACGGCGCGCGGTCGGGAACCTGTTAAGTGCTGAGTGGTGAAAATAATAACTCAGGGTGCTAGACCCTGCTTACCAGATCTCTTTGACTCTCCAACCGTATGGTGTGGAGAAGTCATGCGCGCTTTAGGTCTACAATCCGACCTATGGATATTGGCGTCCTCTGTTTCCTCTCCCTCTCTCCTCGGACACCATTCCATGTGCAGATGAAAAAAAGGGAAACTCATCGTGTACCTCTTTAAAAGATTTATTGGCCAAACTTCACAGTGCAAATACCATAAAACAAATGCAGTAAACTGTAATTGCTCCGTGACCGCGAACGCTGATGCGCACCTTCGCTTCCTGCTTACGGGTCAATGGAACGTGGCCTCTCGCACCTTGCGTTCCACCTGACGCGTTTCGTCACTTCCTGTGACGTCTTCAGTATCAGTTAGCATTTGTATTTATTAAGGAAAATAGGGGGAGCACTATTCGGCAAGCGCTGCTAGGACAGCAAAACACACATGGGCATTTTTTTACAGCCACGTTTTTTAGTGTTTTTTTTACAGCTCTCCATGTTATTCAATGGCCCCTTAAAAACGCCAACGTTTTTGAGCTGCAGTGAAAAGAGAAGCGTCGCTCCAGGTAACTCAAGACCCTGCTGCTTCAACCTCTATCCCCAGAGTGTGGGTGCGGCACTGCCTGCATTGTAACAGAAAAAAACAGACTGGATGGCCGCACTCCTGTGCAATGACTTTATTCTTAATCAAAATACAGCATACAGGTGAACCACAGTGACCGGCTGACGCGTTTCACACCAACGGGCATCGGCGTTAGTGAGCTGAAAGTAGAACCCACGGCCAGCGCGTCCCGAGGCTGTAACGTTTTGGCATTTTTGACGCCGATGCAGCAAAATGCTCACGAACGCCGTACCGACATTAACCAGCGTTTTTTACGCCAACGTTTTCAGGATAAAAAATAGTAGAGGAATGTTTTTTTTTAAAAAAAAAACGGCTATTGACGCAGACGCTCACTAACGCCGATGCAAAACGCCAAAACAAATGCAGAATTTTCCTTGACGTCGGGCCCAACATTTTTCTTATTTTTTTGCATACGCCCGTATGTATGAGGCCTAACTGTATCTAGTCAGGTAGGTTTTCATAACACATCATTTTTGGAAGATTATTATTATTATACAGGATTTAAAGTGTAGCAACAATTTGTGCAAAGCTTTAAAATGTGATGGCAGACAGTACAATACAATTCAATACAAGAGGAATCAGAGAGCCCTGCTTGTTAGAGCTTACAATCTAAAAGGGAGGGCAAAGTGATACATAAGGTAACAATTGATGGAAAAAGAAAAGTACAGGTGGGATAGGCTTCTAGAAGGAGATGGGTTTTCAGGGATCACCTAAAAGTGGACAGAGTAGGAGATTGTCGGACAGTTTGGGATAGGGAGTTCCATGGGATGGGAGAGACTTGGGAGAAGTTCTGAATGAGAGCATGGGAGGAGGTGACAAGGGAGCTAGAGAGCAGGAGCTCTTAGGAGGAAAAAAAAGTGAACAATTAGGTTGGTATTTTGAGACTAGGTTAGTGATGTAGCTGGGGGCAGAGTTGTGGATGGCTTTTTAAAGGGTTACTTAACCCACAACAGTAAAATCAGTCTGTATATGCAACATAGCATTGTGTAACCACTTGCCGACCACCCGCTGCAGCGTGACGGCGGCAAGGTGGCTTCTTATTGCGAAACGCTGTCACCTGAAGGCGGCCGCTATAACTAGTATTGTGAGCACGCGTGTGCCGCCGGAGGCACGCTCATTGTGTTGGGGGGGCCAGGGAGCGGGTAGGGCGGACTCGATCGCTGCCGGCTACCCGCGATGGCCCCCTCGCAGTGAGAGAACGGAGGTCCGTGTATGTAAACATGGATCTCCGTTCTGACAGAGGGGGAAGGGCTGTGATCACAGACTTCCTCTATATGGAAGCTTTGATCACTCCCCTCCCCCTGCCAGCCCAGCCCCCCATACAGTTAGAACACACCCAGGGAACACAGTTAACCCTTAGAGCGCCCCCTGCAGGTTAACCTCTTCACTGCCAATGGCATTTACACAGTAATCAGTGCATTTTTATAGCACTGATCGCTGTATAAATGGCAATGGTCCCAAAAAAGTGTCAAAATGGTCCAACATGTCCGCCCCAATATCGCAGTACTGCTGAAAATCGCAGATCGCCGCCATTACTAGTAAAAAATAAAAAAAATAAAAACCCCAGAAATGAATTCTTATCATTCGTAAACGTGGCAACTTTTGCGCAAACCAATCAATAAACACCTATTGCGATTTTTTTTTTACCAAAAATATGAGGAAGAATACAAATCGGCCGAAACCAATAAAAAAAATGTTTTTTTTTATATTTTTTGTTAGGATTTGTATTTTAGCAAAAAGTAAGAAATGTGTTTTTTTTTTTTGCAAAATTGTCACTTTTCTTTTGTTTATATCGGCGATCAGAAATGACACAGAGGTGATCAAATTTATTTGTGGGAAAAAAAGGAAGCAAATTTAGTTTGGGTACAACGTCACACGACCACTCAATTGTCAGTTAAAGCGACGCAGTGCCGAATCGCAAAAGGTGCTCTGGTCCTAAAGTGGGAAATCCTTCCGGGGCTGAAGTGGTTAAAAAAGGCTGTTTTATCTTGTATGCATAGATATTTCTCCTCCTGCACTGTCAATCTCAGCAAGTCCATATAATACACAGCAGGGTGGTAAAGCTGCACATGCTCAGTTTGGTCTCTTATGCCGGATAGAACATTTCCTGTTTCAGTTGAACTGTTCAGGTCACATGATATTGACATCACACATATGGGCGTGTATAGAGGCTGTAGTGCAAATCTCCTCCTACTTGAACACACAGCTATGGACAAACTGTGCAGGTTATCAGGAAACCATGGTATACAGATCATCCCAAAAGGTATATAGTGGAAGTATTTTAATGTAAAAAAGAGATTTATAAGCTGTGGGCCCTGTGGGGGGGGGGCTTGGGGGCAGATGAACTATTTTCATATTACTGGGTTTAGTAACACTTTAAGTTATTATTAGTATTTTGAATTTAATTTGTTTGGTGAGCAGAAGCCAGTGGAGGGATTGGCAGAGCCAGAGAGGGGTGGCAGACACTGAGTAGTTGGTAAGGTGGATGAGTCTGGCAGCAGCATTCATGATGGACTGAAGAGGGGATAGCCTATATAAAGGTAATCCAATGAGGGAGATCTAAAGACAATGGGTGTATGGCCAGCTTTAGGCAAGAGAAACACTTTTCTAGAGGTCCATAGGGTTCAGTTGCATATCCTTGCTGCAGTAAAAAGCACGTTTTACCGTATATGGTGCTGTCAATGAGATTCACCTTGAATAGAACACAAATGCACTGTTGCAGTAGTGGGCAAAGGGGTTGAACGACTAAAGACAAAATAAGCTGTTTACATTGTATTGGATATTTTCCTTAGCTTAGTGAATGTGGGGAAGCTGTGCTGTGTTGTTTTTTTCTTGCTTGTGATTGGATATTCTTAGCAAAGTGATTTTTAACCACATTCACTATGAAAAGAGAATATTCCCTTGCAATGTGTGGATTCCCCTGCAAAGTGAACGGTCTATTTGCCGTTAGTAAATTAGCCTCCAAATCTCTCAAAAGCGAGATAAATATCCTCTTAGGCGCCATGCAAACTAGCCAAGGTGGATAAAAATCAATGATTTAAAAAAAAAAAAAAAATCTGATTTTTTGGATTTAAATCAGATTTTTTTTTTATTTAAACCGTTTTTGTTTGTTTTTTTTTAATAAAATTTATTTTTAATAAACTGCTATTGGAGTAAAAATCTATCTCAAGATAGCTTTCTATTTAAGATACATTAACCACTTCAGCCCCAGAAGGATTTCCCACGTTAGGACCAGGTCACTTTTTTGCGATTCGGCACTGCGTCGCTTTAACTGATAATTGCGCGGTCGTGCGTCATTGTACCCAAACAAAATTGGTGTTCTTTTTTTCCCACAAATGGAGCTTTCTTTTGGTGGTATTTGATCACATCTGTGTCATTTCTGATCCCCGCTATAAATAAAAAAAGAGCGACAATTTTTGCAAAAAAAAACAATATTTTTTACTTTTTGGTAAAATACGTCCAACAAATAAAAAATAAAAAAACAAATATATTCATAGGTTTTGGCAGATTTATATTCTTCAATCTGCGTTTATTTGTTTGCGCAACAGTTGCCGCGTTTACGAACGATGAGAATTAATTTATGGGGTTTTTTATTTATTTTTTTTATTTTTTACTGGTAATGGCAGCGATCTGCGATTTTTATCGGGACTGTGATATTGCAGCGGACATGTCGGAAATTTTTGAAACTTTTTTTGGACCATTGACATTCATACAGCAATCAGAAATTTAAATAGCCATTGATTACTGTTTAAATGTCATTGGCAGGGAAGGGGTTAACCTGGGGGTGGGCGCTCTAGGAGTTAACTGTGTCCCCTGTGTGTGTTCTGACTGTATGGGGGCTGGGTTGGCAGGGACATAACAGATCTAATTGATCTCGAGTACAGGGATCAGTAGATCTGTCATATTCCCCCTCACAGAATGAGAAACCGCCATGTTTACATTGGCGGTTCCCCATTCTGGCTCTGTCACAGGCGATCGCATGGCGCCGACGGCCATCGAGTCCACCCGACCCGCGGGCACGCTCATGGAGCTTGCAGCGGTCGCGCGTGTGCTCGCCCACAAATCGTACATGCGCAAGCCTCCATTTATAGACTGCAATTTGCGCTACAGAACCACTCTGCAGCAGTAAAAAGTCGTAATGCGGTCGGGAACCAGTTAATAATTTAGTTTATTCAGCATGAAATGAAGCTTAGTTGTGTAGCATGAGGCTGTACATGTAATGAATCCAAGCTCTGCATAACATGCAATGCATTGATGCATTCACACAAGGTTCAGGAATATTCCTTTATCCCATTGTTTTGCAAATCTCTGTACACTACAAACTGTATGATTGAATCGATTCTGATATCGCTGTTTTACTAACCTGACAGCTTATTATTCTTCATTTTGTTTGAAAATATTAACAATTCTAACTACCAGTAAGAATAAGTCCTTACATTTAAAGAGCACCTGTCATTTCAGATCCATCATGGCAGTGCCTGCTAACGGCATCCACTCACCTGCTGCCGCCACGCCCCTCACCTTGTTGTGCCACTGCCACATCACCAGCCATCCCATTAAAGTGAATGGGACTGTCGGTGAGTCACCAGCGGGTCAGTGGAGGAGCCACTGCGGGACAGAGATGACAGCTGCTCTTTAATAATTATGATTTAAATTGAGTTGATTTAAATCAAGCCTTTTTACTAGTGATTTAAATCATGATTTCAAATGTGATTTATATCGACTTGATTTAAATCAAATCCACCCTGACACTAGCAGCTCCTAAACTTGAGTTTAGGAGCTTGTGGCGTTTTTTTGCTAAAGCTCCTGAAGTCAATGTACTGTAGGAGTTGCTTCAGTTAGGTGAGATTAAACCTCCCTCAACCTCCCTCTTCTGAATGTGAAAGAATCACATTCAGAATAGGAATGTTTTGACCGCCATGGGAAAACGCAAAACGATTTTGCTGCATTCTGCATTTTCCCACGGCCACAGTAAATGACGCCAAGTGTACATGCAGCCTTAGATGTCGTCAGAACAAGTTGCCCCATTGGATTATTTCTCCTCTATTCTCCTCTAGTGGAAACTATTAGTCCCAATGGTCACCAGGACAAAAAGGGAGAATAAATCTCGGGGATAGGGAGGGGGAAAGAGGGGGGGTTGGTTGGGGTTACAGACAGGAATGAAGACCAGCAGAGGTTTTTCTCCTTAACCACTCTATCCAAAACTGGAAAACACATTTTGCCTTTAGATACCCTCCCTTGCCCTGGAAGTCATCAGGTGTGACGAAGCGCGTAGGTCGGACCCTGCTGTGACATCACTGGTCTGCCAGAAGCCATTTTCTTGCCAGCCTGGAATTTATGTTTTTATAGCACAATTGCCACATTATTAATGTGAGTTCATCACTATTTAAAAAGAAAGGATGTCTTAATGGTTTTACACTATGTTGGGCTTTTTACTTCTATTCCCTGTATGAGTCATATTGATGGAGGGTTAATAAGAAGACCCAGGTTCCGGATTGTTGAAGGTGATCGGAGTATAATTAAGATTCTGAGGATTATACAAGAGGAGACTATTAGGAAACCTTTATATTGATTCGCACCTTGACCATTCTTTAGTTAGAAGGTCACGGCTATCTAGTAAGCCTGCATTGTGTTCTCTGGTGGAGGCTTTTTCCATCTATCTTTAGAATAGGAGGATCTTACGTTGGTGGATATGGTCACAATTCGGCACTGTTCTGTTTTGGACACATATATATTTTTCACATTTGAACTTCAATTTTTACATATTTTTTATAAGTAATATATGCATCTTTGTAAGATCAATTATGTTTGAATTGGTTATCCTAATTAAGTCACTTTTTTATTTCTATTTGATGTATTGGAATTAGCGCAACATGTGTTTTTGGTGAGATACATTTTAAAGTAATACTCAACCCAAAAATGTTTTTTACCTTCATGCATTGCTTGTATTAAGGTAAAAAACATTTCCAGTTTACCTGCCCCCCCTGCCTGTGTGAAGGGGTAGAGAGGGGAGAAGAGATCAGCACTGTGCACGGCTGCATCTATTCTGCCCTTTCTTCCCCTTCACACAGAATTCGAACAGCAGCAGGAGCCATTGGCTCTTGCTGCTGTCAATCAAATGCAGTGAGGTGGAAGTGAGGGGCCTAAGTCCCGCTGTGTAAGTCTATGGAGCATGGCTTCATAGACACACAGCTCGGGAGCAAACAGCTTGGTGAGTACAACGTGTTTGTTATTTTAATTTTAAACAAAGAATTGACTTATTAGTAACACATTAATGCCCAACTCCAGGCAACTACAGGGTGGGCCATTTATATGGATACACCTTAATAAAAATGGGAATGGTTGGTGATATTAACCACTTCAGCCCAGGAAGGATTTCACACTTTAGGACCGGAGCCCTTTTTCGCTTTAACTGACAATTGCGCGGTCGTGCGACGTTGTACCCAAACGAAATTTGCGTCCTTTTTTCCCCACAAATAGAGCTTTCTTTTGGTGGTATTTGATCACCGCTGCATCATTTCTGATCGCCGCTATAAACAAGAGAAGAGCAACAATTTTTCAAAACAACCCAAATTTCTTACTTTTTGCTAAAATACAAATCCAAAAAAAAAATATATAAAAAAACATTTTTTTTCATCGGTTTTGGCCAATTTATATTCTTCCTCATATTTGTGATAAAAAAAAATCGCAATCGGCGTTTATTGATTGGTTTGCGCAAAAGTGGTCGCGTTTACGGATGATGAGAATTCATTTTTGGGGTTTTTAATTTTTTTTTATTTTTTACTAAAAATGGCGGCGATCTGCAATTTTTTGCGGTACTGCGATATTTCGGAACATTTTGACACTTTTTTGGGACCATTGGCATTTATACAGCGATCAGTGCTATAAAAATGCACTGATTACTGTGTAAATGTCATTGGCAGTGAAGGGGTTAACCTGCAGGGGGCGCGCTAAGGGTTAACTATGTTCCCTGGGCGTGTTCTAACTGTATGGGGGATGCCCTAACAGGGGAAGGGAAGTTATCACAGCCTTCACGTACAGGAATGCTGTGATCACAGCCCTTCCCCCTCACACAGAGCGGAGGTCCGTGTTTACATACATGGACCTCCGCTCATTCGCTCCGGGGGGGGCATCGCGGGTGGCCGGCGGCAATCGAAGCCGCCGCACCCGCTCCCTGGCCCGCCCTGGACACAGTGAGCGCGCGGCGCGCCTCCGGCGGCGCGCGCGCGCTCACTATACACGTTCCCGCAGCGTGTTTGCGGGAACGAGCCACTTTGCCGCCGGCGATTTGCGGGAACGAGCCACTTTGCCGCCGTCAATTGCCGATCGGCGGTCGGCAAGTGGTTAAAGTGCGGCAGTGCTAAAAGCTGAATATTGACCTTGGCAGGAAGGGGGTAAAAGTGCCCAGTGGGCAAGTGGTTAAAGCACAACTGCGCTGGGGGGTAGCTGCGGCTGCAGTTGTGTCAGGAATAAGTATGAGCTAAGGTTCAAATCCACGGGAAGCTGTTAGGTGGTAGCAGGCTGCCGTTCAGCTGCTACCGAGGCATTCCCCAGCCCACAGCCACATGTCACAAAGGGGCAAGGATGTGGATGGCATCATTGACCCAATAGGGCCACATGGCCATACAGTATTTGATCATTGATATATTAGGTCAATGATGTCACCATCATCCCCGCCACTTACGTGTGTCTGTGGAGCAGGGAGTTCCACGACCACATCTGATTGGGTCAACAGCCTGCTATCACGTGATAGTTTGTTGTAGGTTCAGGTCCAGACTTCAAGTTCAGCCCAAACCTTAGCTCAGTGGTTTTCAACTCCTGTCCTCGGGACCCACTAACAGGCCAGGTTTGCAAGATAAGTGAAATATTTTACAGGTGATATCATTTACTGCTCAGTGATTGCAGTATTCTAGCCTGCATCTCCCCAAGGTAATACTTAAAATCTGGCCTGTTAGTGGGTCCTGAGGACAGAAGTTGTGAAACACTGCCTTAGATCTTCCCTAGTTAAGAACATTGTGTTAGCCATCAGTCTTATTGCCATTGTGCACTTGTTTCTTCAGCCATTGGGTGACCAGTAATGGAATAACTCCAGCCAGGAGTTGCATTGTCACTGGCTATCCAATGGCTGAAGAAATGAGACAACCGGTCCAATTCTCTGCGTTCTGACACCTGGCTTTATTCTTGACTTCTTATAGATCCCTTGAATGTATGCTCCCTTGCATATGCACTGTAGGAAGTGTACAAGGAAAGGGTGAAGAAAAAAATGTTAAAAATCATACTTGTCTCTTCTACTAAAAAACAGCAATTTTGTCTTCACTTAATTTTGGTATATTTACATACCCAGTCACAGACACGACTATCATAAGTCATACATTTAAGGAAAAAAATAAAGTGTACGTAAAATGTAAAAAGAGGTATAAACGTACATCTGGTTCGCCAGGTCGTTGTCATCGTTACTCTCCCCGTACTAAACAGAACATTTGTATGTCTTTTTTATTATTGTAAACACTAACGCTATTAAATTTTGGTTTTAATTCACTTCTGTTTTAACGACAAAAAATCATCTTCTCTGTTCATACTAAAAATTGTAAAAAAAGAAGTGGGAAAGGAACATGTGAAGGATGTCACGTATACG
>BLSH010164238.1:1275001-1308540 GCA_018402905.1 Glandirana rugosa | reverse complement strand
TGTTGCTATCAGTGTGTGAAGAGTGGGAGAAGAGGGTTGCATTGACAATCACACAATGGGCAGCACATTGAACACATTTTATAAGTGGTCAAAAACTTGTAAATAACTCATGAAAGAATAAAGTTACATTAAAACCAAGCACACTATTGTTTTTCTTGTGAAATTCCCAATAAGTTTGATGTGTCACATGACCCTCTTCCTATTGAAAAAACAAAAGTTGGATTCAAAATGGCCGACTTCAAAATGGCCACCATGGTCACCACCCATCTTGAAAAGTTTCCCCCCTCACATATACTAATGTGCCACAAACAGGAAGTTAATATCATCAACCATTCCCATTTTATTAAGGTGTATCCATATAAATGGCCCACCTTGTACAAAATTATCCCTTGCAGTGGGGTTGTGCCTGCACTGCAATGGTTAATTGCTTTATTTGGTTTGGGAAACAAAAACAGAAGATTTACTTACCTGTTGCTCCGCTGCTCCTGCAGCTAGACCGGTCGCTGCCGTTTCTTCTACTCCATGTTCCACATTTCAGTGGCCTAGGATCCTGTGGTCATCAAGACCAAAGCAGGGTTAATAGCCCTGCACTGGATGTGATGACGACAAGGGACAGTCCACCTCCAAAGTGTGGGGGAGTGCCATTTGCTGGGGGAGCAGAGGATCGGGTAAGTAAAACTCTTTCTCTTCTCCACTAGACAAAACAAATTATTAACCTTCACAGTGTGGGTCAGACCCACTACAAGGGATAATTTTATTTTTTTCTGGAGTTGAGCTTTAAAGTGTTACTAAACCCAGGACCCTGCAATCACTACATCTGGTCTCCCACAGTACACAGAACAGGGAAATACAATTATTTTAGTAAATATAAACTGCTAAATACCTTTTTTCATCAGTCTTAGCAGTCTTGTGACTTTCATCAGCCTGGTTAAAGCTTGTAGGAGTAGATTTCATTCTCCTCTGACTGTCCTCTGAGGCCACATAACCCCTAACCCTCTGTCTGGACAGTGCTGATTGGCCCTGTGCTAATCATATGCACTCTCCCAAGAAAATAAAACTCTCAATACACACCAAACTGAGCATGACTCCAAAGGCTCTGTCTTATCATGAGAGGGATTGGGGACAGTGGAAGAATGGGGGGATCAGAGAAGACAGGATCAAACAGCCTTTTTACACAATGCAGAGGATTAACCCCTTAGGTGGCACAGTGAGTATAACAAGCATGCTTTACTGCATATACTGACTGATTTTACTGTTGTGGATTTAATAATACTTTAAGTGACCACCGATACCCTATGAATGTCAGAAACAGTGATACAAGATGGCTTTCCATGGCATCCAATGAAATGACTGGATTTTGATATGCATTCAAAAATCTGTAATTAATCTGCATAATCAGATTACAAAAAATATTTAGTTGAGTTCTAGAGAAGGCATTAGCTCATTCTTCCCTTGTCCTTTAAATCTTACCATTAACATTTCCAAATGTAATAATAATTGTACAGGGAAATACAAATCACATAAATTAACAAACCAAAATAATGATTTTTTTTTTATTTGATGCCCACTGATTCTACCTTGACATTATAGCTAACAGCAGAGCTCAGAGTCAGGCAGATAAGCTAATATTGTAAGGAATATGGGCTCCCTGGCATCACTTTCATGTCTCCAAGGTTATAATGTCTATCCAGTGGATCATTCTAATGAGGAAAACCTTTTGAATGTATCCTATCAAAGTTACTTTTATTTTATTTTATCCTATCAAAGTTACTTAAAGCTGAACTGCACATGGATATAAAATTCAGTAATTAATGAAGCTTTAGATTAATTATTAAATAATTAAATGCATTTTAAGCTATAGTATAAGTACCTGAGTCTTTCAGTTCTTGTGCAGCAGGGCTCAGGCCGGGAGAAAGAGATGCAGCACAAAGAACCATTCAGTTGTGCCACAGGGCTCATAGGCTAATAAGCTACACAGTGATAAGTGAGGACAAAGCAATCAGAGATTAACTCTTCTGTTTGCCGCTTCTCCTTTCAATATTCAGTCAAAGGTTGGGGAATGAAGGCATTTAAAGATTACTTAGGCCCCTTTCACACTTGTGCGACCCGATTTTTTTGACGTGATTTTATCGCGATTTTGACGCGATTTGGGATCAGTATGACTTTGGTCCGACTTTGTTGCAACTGTGGCACAATGAAAACATATTACAAAGTCGTACAGAAGTAGTACAGAAATCACATCTATATTATTCAGGTGAGATTTGCATGAGACTTTGAGGGTTTAACATTGAAGTCTATGGACCTCAAGTTGCATCAAAGTTGGACCAAAGTAATGCAAGGACTACTTTGAAGTCGGCACGACTTGAAAGTCATACAGATATGAACAGTACTCATTGCAAATAATGGGGAACGACTTGTCATGCGGCTTTGCAGTCTCAAATCGCAGAACAACTCAAGTGTGAAAGGAGTCTTAAACTGTTACTAGGCCCAGAACCCTGCATTTACTATATCTGGTCTCCCGCAGTACACAGAACATGGAAATGCAATTATTTTAGTAAATATAAACTGCTAAATACCTTTTTCTCATCCGCAGTATATATCGGTCTTGTGACTTCTATCAGTGCCTGGTTAAAGCTTGTATATTAGGAGTTTTCATTCTCCTCTTACTGTACTATGAGGCTGCAGGGGTCCTTTAGCCTCATAGGACAGTCACAGGAGAATGAAAACTGGGATCTGTCTGGACAGTGCTGATTGGCCCTGTACTGATCACATGCACTCTCCCAAGAAAAAAAACCTCTCTAGCAATACACATCAAACTGAGCATGTGCAGTTTGACCCCAAGGCTCTGTTTTATCAGCAGATTGGGGACTGTGGAAGAAGGAGAGGATCAAAGAAGGCAGGATCGAACAGCCTTTTTATACAATGCAGAGGATTAACTCCTTAGGTTCCACAGTGAGTATAACAAGCATGTTTCACTGTATATACAGACTGATTTTACTGTTGTGGGTATAGTAACACTTTAATAGCAGCAGAGAAACAGGTCTCCTGTCCTGCCAGATAGGACTGTGCTTTGTAGCAGAGCTGTGTATATTTTAGAACTGGATGGACAGAAAAACAAATCAGTTGGCAGGTAAAAAAAATTCTCATATATTTTTTTTTCCGGAGTATGCACAGTAACTGTCTTCTGGGAGTTCAGCTTTAAAACCTAACTCGAGTCAAAACGTCCTCTTTTTTTTTGGATAAAGTAAAGAAGAGTAAATGCTTCTGTCAAGTTTTAAATATCATTATGACTTCAGGCAAGAAATAATGGGAGCACTGGGACAGGAAGACACCAACAGTAATCAGGCCTAAAGGTACTCTAAACCTTCTCCATTTACTTAAAACTTTGGTGCGGAAAAATCAGCACAAGGGACATACAGTCAGTAGGATGTGTCCCTTGTGCTGATTCGTTTTCTGATAGTGAAAATCTTCCTCTGTTATGACCCCCCCACCCTCACAATCTTCAGGTGCACTGGGGGTTCATACAACTAAAGAGCTGTCCCTCTCATTAAGAGAGGCTAACTGTGCCCGCCCTTTCTGCCCAGCTTCTCTCAGCTTCTATGAATGAAACAGGATCTATGAATGGAGGATGGGGGGGGTTTGATAGCACCGCCCCTTCCATTCATAGATCGTGTCCCATTCATAGAAGCTGTAGTATGGCTTCTATGAAAGGAAGAGCTGGAAAGAAAGTCAGGCTCTCTTGATGAGATCCTGTGATGGCCCCTTAGTCCCCTTTCACACGGGCGGCTGTTCTGCCGTTGCTAAATGCAAGCCAGATACCAGACTTCAAATCACAATGATTACTTGCATTTGTACATTCCGATTAGCCAAGGTTACATGCAGCTACGTTTAGCTGCAGTGGAAACATTCTTAACATTCTTGGCATTTCTGAAGTGCTTTCTATTGATTTTCTATGCTAGTTGCTGTTGCTATCCGTAGATGACACAGTGCACTGCTTTTACCTGCAGATAGCTGCATAACATTGTTCCTGGACACATTGAAATCCATTTTTTCTAATCGTTCTAAATCGTCTGTAACAAAACCGTTGCTAAATGCGTGAAAGGGGCCATAGGAAAGCATTGTCACAGCTAAAAGCTGGATTCTATCCATCCGTATGAAAGGGGCCTTAATTGTAGTAATGCTAACAGAAGGAGAATCAGCACAAAGGACACATCCTACTGTTTGACTGTTTTAGCCTCCCAGTGTGTCTCCTGTATGTGGTCATACCTATGTTGATTCAGTTTATCCCGGTCCAGTTCTCCCCTCATCCTCCTCCACAGTGGGCAGGTGCCAGTCAGTGTAGGCACAGGGGAGGGCTGCTTGGTATAGCGATCGAGCACTGTCACAGTGGAGCCTCAGAGGGGGGCTGCGAGGAAGCAGGCAGCCTCATACTCCCACAGGAGCGTCAGCGCCCCCAGGGGAATTGAAGCTGTGCGGGGAGAGGAAGAGGGCAGATTACTCTGCTGTGACAAGGCTGCAGCCAGTACAAGAGGAGGTGAATGCGGCCACTGCTTCTTCCTTTGGCCAGCGTTGGCAACCCTGTACAGCACAGGCTCAAAGAGCAGCTGCTTTGGGCCTCACAACAATGACTGGGCCCAGCTGCCCCTTTTACCCCGTGTTAAAGTAGAAATATATGCAAAACTTTTTTTTTTTCACTTTGGGTAGAGCAGGAGAGGGTTATAACTCCTGTCAGATTTTTTCCGCAATATGTGTCCCATGGCGGAGATTTCTCTTTACTTCCTGTCCCATAGCCAAACAGGAAGTGAGAGCAAATCAATGCAAATCAAGGGAATTCCTTGGGGACCCCCAGCTCACCAGAACTAATGTCTTCATTGAAAGTTTTCCTCTCTATTACTTTTTTGAGGACAACCCAAAATGTGGGAGTTTCTTTTACTTTCACATTCAATGATAATGGTAAACAGGACAATTAGGAAGGGTTGTAGCTCCTTAACATCCTTCTAGTTCCTCTCCACTCTATCCAAAACTAAAAGAAAAGTTATGCCTTTAGTTATACCTTAAAGAGGGCCTTGGGCGCCGCCCTCTGAAAAATGCTGCCCAAGGCAAACTCCTTATTTGCCACGTGGTAGATAAACCACTGCATGTAGGTTTGTAGCCTGGAAGAGTAGTTGGCTCACTGGGCCTAAGACCAGGTAGAGACTCCATGTGAGGACCCACTGCTGGGGGACTCATAAAAGAGCATTTGGGGAGAAGGCTGGACTTTAGGCGTTTGAGTTGCTGGCATCGATGTGCTCAGTCTGCACTAGAAACAAGAGATGGTGAAGTAGAGAAGCTTTTGGGCCAAGTTCTTGCTTATGATGTTCTTCCGTAAATCATTGAGAAAGCATCAAGTGTGGACATTCTTTATTTAGGAAGGTGGGTACTGTAACAAAAGTGGAGTCCCTGTCCAGCTTGGAGGGAACTGACAGCTAATTCAGGTCACTAACAGGTTTTATCTACTTACTGCCGGTCTTTCCTATCTGCCACAGTCAGTGGTGTATTTAGGTTTTGTGCTGCCCTAGGCCTGACTAAACTCGTGCCCCCCCTCCACAGTTGCAGCATGCCGGCTGCCCGCACAACAACTCATTGGTTGGGGTCTGCCGCCTGGGCCCTTTGGGACTCCTGGACCCCACATATGTATGGGCTAGGCCAAGATACAGCGTTGGCCACAGTACAACTAGAGTTGAACATTTGGACCCTCTTCTCACAGCAAAGGGAAGCTAAAGATGCAGTATTAAAGGAAACAAAAACTTCCTAATGATGCCAATAATTCCGTATGCTTTATCCAAAAGATAAGATTTTAACTCATTTCAAAAACCTCCTATTATAATGGTTTACCTTCCTGCAGCTGATTTTTTAATAACAGCTTATGAGTCTCTGCTAATCCAAAACAAATTGCAGAATCGGAATGATTTAACTGAAAGTTGAGTTAGTCCTTCTTTACACTTCAAATAAAATACTTTGCTGAGTGCATCTGGAAGTCAAGGCAAAACCTAATGCAAGCCATTAGGTCTGCTCTAAATTACAGACTGCTGTGAGTCAGGGTACAAAAAAGCGCTGATGGCCTTCATCCAACACACCTCATTTTAGAAATCTCAACAAACAACTTGTATACTGTATAACTATTTTAAAAAATGCACTTTTTAAAAAAAATAAACTAACTTTTTATGGTGCTTCAGTGCAGTATTTTGTTACAGAAAGCGTGGCGTTCTGTGAATGGCCAAGAGGACAGGGGGGCGGATAATCAACACATGTGCTTCCATGTATGAGAGCTGGGAATCTCATATCCACAGCTGTACACATCGGTTGTACTATCCGGTATCAAGAAGAGTGTTCATTTTAAAGGACAAAGCAGTGATCCAGACATAGCATACACCTAAGAAAATATTTTTTACACCCCATAAATAACAAAAATCTCTCTGCTCGGAGTTCCAGTTCAATTCCTCAACACTAGTCATATGCATATACATGGCACCTTAGCGGTGATCTTTAATGTTGCCATATAATCCTACCGCATGTGCTGCTTCTTTCTTGCCAGGTCCTAGATATCTGGGAAACTCTCGCACATACACTATATTGTCAAAAGTATTGGGACACCTGCCTTCACACGCACATGAACTTTAATGGCATCCCAGTGTTAGTCCGTAGGGTTCAATATTGAGTTGGCCCACTCTTTGCAGCTTCAACTCTTCTGGGAAGGTTGTCCACAAGGTTTAGGAGTGTCTATGGGAATGTTTGACCATTCACCCAGAAATGCATTTGTGAGGTCAGGTACTGATGTGGATGAGAAGGCCTGGCTCGCAGTCTCTGATCTAATTCTTCCCAATGGTGTTCTATCGGGTTGAGATCCGGACTCTGTGCAGGCCAGTCAAGTTCCTCCAACCCAAACCCACTCATCCATGTCTTTATGGATTTTGCTTTGTGCACTGGTCCAAATCATTTGGTGTAGGAGGGATTATGGTGAGGGTTGTTTTTCAGGGGTTAGACTTGGTCCCTTAGTTCCAGTGAAGGGAACTCTTAAGGCATCAGCATACTAAGACATTTTGGACAATTTAATGCTCCCAACAGTTTGGAGATGACCCTTCCTGTCCCAACATGACTGCACACCAGTGCACAAAGCAAGATCCATAAAAACATGGATGAGTGAGTTGGGGTGGAGGAACTTGACTGGCCTGCACAGTGTCCTGACCTCAACCTGATAGAACACCTTTTGGATGAATTAGAGCAGCGACTGTGAGCCAGGCCTTCTCTCCAACATCAGTGCCTGACCTCACAAATGCGCTTCTGGAAGAATGATCAAACATTCCCATAGACACTCCTAAACCTTGTGGATAGCCTTTACAGAAGAGTTGAAGCTGTTATAGCTGAATAGGGTGAGCCAACTCAATATTGAATCCTACAGACTAAGACTGGGATGCCATTAATGCATGTGTGTGTAAAGGCGGGTATCCCAATACTTTTGACAATATAGTGTACATGCACAGGCTGGAGTTCTTAGGATGGTGGTGTGGAAGAGGTGCGAGGAGGGGCCATTTATTCAGCAGTTTAAACTATATAAAGATTAAAATAGCCCAAGTCTACAAATTGCCAACATCCCTAGTCAAATGCATTATGGACAGGTATATTTCCCATCGGACTTTGAGGAAAATATATAAAATATATACTAAATGGTTTAAAAAGTTACTTTTTTCACAATGGTGTATAAAATTAATTTTAGAAATTACATAATAGGCTGGCAGATTACATGAATACAGAATACCCCATTGTCTATGGTTGGGAGTCAACACCAACTATTCATGGAGCCTAGCTTGTTCATATTAATTCCCAGGCAAAAACAAACTGAATGCATAAGAAAAGTCCATCTTCAGGGGTATAAGGGGTATATGCCATATCTAAAATGTATTTTAACTGCTCTTAAATACACTGTTTTAAATTCAATCTGGTGATCATTTATCTTCGAAAACAGATTAATATTTTGGGAGTTGGGGGAGTGGGCTCCCAATCACATGATCACTGTGACAGACAGTCACAACAATCACATGACCTGGAAGCCCACATTATGCCTCCAGCTTCCACAGTCTGGAAAGTGTTACCGTTTATGTATAGCCAAAACCTTTAGTTTGTGATAGAGTGGAGAAGGAATACAATTCTGTTCTGGCGACCGCTGTCAGCAAGACAAAAAGTATTGAGAACCCAAAATTTCGCAGTGATCACAACAACAGCACATGATGAGATGAAATTTTCCAATGCGAACAGCATTGTCCATTGACAACTGTCAGAGGGCAATTTTCCTCACTTAGTAGAGATTTCTACTTATTTCTTGTTACATCTCCAAGACAGGAAGTAAAGATAAATCCTCTGTACATCTATTATCCTCAGACCACCACACCATAATTGTTTTTTTGCTGGCCCAGACCAAAAAAAATCTCCCGTGATCCAGTGGTGGGTTTATCTGCTCTGCTCCTGCACAAACTGTGCCATCAATGATCAGGGTGTAGTATAGAGGGTGGTCCTAGACTTAGCTATTAAAAACATCTGAACTGGGAAAGCGATAAACTAAACAATTAGCTGCTATACCATTACAGGGAGTTAAAAAGTGAACTGAAGGCTGAAATGTAGCAGTTTCCCATTTTAAAATAATAGACTTTTTTTTTTATTAGACCAGAATAGGCAATCTACTCTATTTGGCCTCAGGATGGAAACAGCACAACTATTTATTGATTTCTCCCCAAAGTTAACAAATAAAGTTCTGCAATTCAGGACTTGCTCCGATGATTTAATCTGATTGGGGCCCAGGAACTCCTGAACGGCTCAGACAACACAATAAACAAAGCATAATGAATGGCTCCCCTAAGTGAGACCGTGGGACTCCCCGCCTGGCATTCTTCATTCTTACAGGAAAGGTAAGAGAATGAAAGTGCCAAAGCATGGAATTGAGGAGATCAGGGGACCATAGGGAAATGTGAACACGAGAGGATTTATATTCAAGCAAGAACCTCAAACAGGCTTAGCTAATGTAAACCTATTGTACGAAAGGTAAAAAAGATCACTTATTAACCCCTTCAGCTCACACAGCTGTACACCCCACATGGATCACAACAATTTTTACATTTCTGCTATGTGCCTGTTCATTCGGCCGTAACTTTTGCATTACTTAACCACTTAATGCCTGAAGATAATAGAGATGAACAGTTCAATAAAACCTGGTTTTATTGGCATGATTTCCAGTGAGCATAAACTTTTTGTCCTTGCACACTTTTTATCCTTTCCCGGTCCCCCATTTAATATGAACATATACACTCACAGGCCACTTTATCAGGTACACCTGTTCAATTGCTTGGTAACATAAACTGATAATCAGCCAATCACAAGGCAGCAAGTGACTTTGAATGTGGCATGGTTGTTTGTGCCAGACAGGCTGGTCTGAGTATTTCAAAAACTGCTGATCTACTGGGATTTTCACGCACAACCATCTCTAGGGTTTACAGAGAATGGTCCAAAAAGAGGAAATATCCCATGTGCAGCTGACAAATCTACAGCAACTGTGTAATGCATGTCAATATGGTCCAAAATCTTTGGATTGTTCCAAAGATCACTAAATATTTCCAACACCTTGTTGAATCCATGTGACAAAGAATTAAGGCAGTTCTGAAGAAAAAGGGGGGTCCAACCTGGTACTGCCATGGTGTACCTAATAAAGTGATAGGGAAATTGCATTTTTTCTGTGGCTCACAATATCTAATAATGAATTCTAAAATTGGTTACTGGGCCATACAAGACACAAGAAAGCCTCTAATATCCTAGTTTTCCTGATTACTTTGGATGACTTATATCAAAGGAATGTGTGGTTGTAAACTGACCTTGAGGGGTCATATTGCAAAGGGAGTTGGCTTGGGAGTTGTCTATTCCTTATACACAAGCCTAAATACCACAGCCCAAACTGGTATAAGTTAGTCTCACACCAGAGCTTGCAAATCATGAATGCATCTGTGGTCACCTGTATACCACGCTGTATATACGTAGGTGGGACTCCGTGGTGGAAAGAGCATCTTTAGTCAAGTATTCTTGTCATATTTTCTTTATCTTCATCTGTATCTGTCATTACTTTTGTGTGATCTCGCACATATCAAACACAACCCTAAAAACCTTACAAAACATAAAGTGGCCGGTGAGTGTATCTGAGTATATCTTCCAATTCCCCCTGCCTTTTTTTTTGCACACTGGCACATGGGTTAGTTCACTATTATACAATGTCATATTATACAATGTCTTACAGAGTTCTGAAGTACTCAGGAGCACATTATGGTTCTCTTGACCTCAAATGTTTTGATTTTACTTATGCCTCTGCCTTTAATTTTGCTTATATTCCTGTATTGGGTTTGATAGTGAAACCCATGTTTATTATAGGAGTCTGTATTGTTTTGCTGTTGTGAGAAATAAAAGCCTCTAATTAAAATAAAAAATAATTTTAACGCCTAAATGCAGTTTTGCAACTTTGACATTAAGTTACTAAAACTATCATCGCAACTAGACATGTGCAGAACGGAAAAATTAGTTTTGTTATGTTTCGGATAGATTAGTTATGTTACTAATTTTGTTTCATTTTGGAATTTGTTGATTTTTGTTTCGGAATTTGTTTAGTTTTGTTTAATTTTCGTTAAAACCAATATATTAATCTCCTAACAAAATCCACATTTTCGGAATGATTTGAATTTGGATCGGTCAAAAATGATCGCTCCAATTCAATTTAATGCCGGCAATACAAAAATGTTTAAAAAAATGGCGTGCTCCCCCCAATCCATACCAGGCCCTTCAGGTCTGGTATGCATTTTAAGGGGAATACTACGCCAAAATGAAAAAAAAAAAATGGCGTGGGAACCCGCTTAAATTGAAATATAAATAATGCAAAAGTCCTTTAAATATAGTGCCTGGGGGGTCCTCTTAGTCTGCCTGTGAAGTGGCGTAAGTGTACCATGTATAGAAGGGCCTGGTATGGATCGGGGGGGAGCCCCACAGCGGCGTTTTAAACATTTTTGTATTGCCGGCATTGAATCTAATTGGTTGATCATTTTCAATTCGAAACATTCTGAAAATGAATAAACTAAATGAAATTTAACAAAAACTAAACTAGACTAATTCCGAAACCAAACAAAACTAATTCTGAAATGAAACGTAGCATTTTTGTATTGCCGGCATTGTTTTGTTTCAGCTGTCGGTGGGGAAGCCCGCTGACAGCTGATGAATTATCGGTTGTTAAGGACGTGTTGGCCTTTTTTATTATCTAAGGAAAACTGGCTCAAAATATTTGAAAATTATAAAATGTAGCTATATATTTTCTGCCATTACCATGATCTATCAATAAATAAATAAATACATTTTCCTATTCTCAACATTCATGGCGATACCATAAAGATGTATATTATTTGTTGAAAAAAAAAAAAAGAGCATACAAGCAGTGCTCAAAAAATCATAGAAACTGCAAAAGACACCTCCTATCAAGGCGTCATGTACTGCATTACACAACCCAGGGTGCAATAATGTGTAAGCATGACTATGTGCAAATGCAAATTGTGCAGCACAATAATAATATCAATCATCAATAGCAAAACAACAATAAAAAAACAACAATAAACAGTGCATGAGTGAAAAAGTACATGAGTGAAGTGAATCAATCCATGCAGGAATTGAACCCTGCATACCTAAACAGGTAAAGGGATCAGTCACCAGCAGCACCCTCCTAGGCAAGTCTTTTTCCAGATTCGCAGGACCATAAACTATAATGGTCAAACACAGTGGCGGTCCGTCCATTAGGGGCATGGATTCCATGGCCCCCCAATCTACATGTGGGATGCAGATGCATGGATTCCAATCGGGTATTTTTTTATTTTTGAAGCATGTGATTAGAGCCAGAGGCTCTAATAGGCTTCAAAAAAAGGGTGGGCTCGGGGAGCAGTGAGCGCAGTGAGCCCACCCACTTGTGTGACAATAGCGAATGAATATTCGCTGTTGTCACAATGATTCACTTCCCAGCCAATCGGGAAGTGGGTCTGAGAACCGTTTCCCGATTGGCTGAAAGAAGAAGTGCTCCAATTGGCTGCGGAGGAGGAGGGAGGAGACACACGACGGAAACTGCCGTGATGACGAAGAGGAGAGCAGGGGAAGGGGAAACCGCCGGCCGTTGCCTGTGATGCCGAGGAGGTGAGCAGGGGAAGGGGAAGCCGCCACCTGTCGCCCGGGGGGTGGCTGTGGGTGCACTGTTTGATGTCCCCCCCAAAAAATTTACCACCAGCCGCCACTGGTCAATCAGGCAAAAGCAGCAGAACATCCAAGGGGAAGAGAGGCTATCAGTGGATCACAGATCACATAAAGTGACTCAAAAATGTTAGGGCATAAAAAACTTCCATAGTGAAGCCCATTAAGAACCCAAAACATTTATTAAATGAGTGGCAACAATTACTGAGCCTTGATACAGCAGATAAACAGCATGTAAAGTGCCGATATAAGAAATAATGAAGGGTGGGTGATTAAGAGCTGAATCGGCACCACATCCAGTTAATATACACAAAAAATTAAACTAAAATTATAGGACTTTAAAGGTGCCCAGTAAAGAAAAACGTTTTCAATTATATAAAGGTTCACAAGGTGACCTGATAATTTGCTAAATTGGACCAATTAGATCACCCACATGTAGATGGTAGGGAAGACTTAACACCCAGGAGGATTTTAGGAACTGACACAGGATGTTAGGGATGACAGATAAGCCCTTGTCGTTTTGAAGCCTGGTGGTAAACAGGTATATATTCAATCCGATCAATGAGAGTCAAACATTGATCTTTCTGTTCAGTATATATCCCGTGGGGTCTGTCTTTCATATGCAGACTGAATGCCGGGGAGAGGGAGAGGAGGGACATTCTCCGTCCCTCTCTCCTGTACCCCTGGGATGTACATGTGGGTGATCTAATTGGTCCAATTTAGCAAATTATCAGGTCACTTTGTGTCTCTCGTCTATGGTCATATGTGCTGCACTGGGTTGGCATCTACATGAAGCAAGCTGCATACCTGTATCTACTGTAAAATAGACTTTTTTCAGATATCTGTATTCACTTCATACAGCGCCTATAAGTCTCCTGAAGAAGCCCCACCCAGGGCGAAACATGTAGAGCATGAGCAGCTGGACAGTTGTATGACATTCATGGTTTAACAATGGAAAATGTTTTTTACTCATTTTTAATGCGTACAAATAAAATGTATGATTTTTTATATAATTGAAAAAAGTTTTTCTTTACTGGGCACCTTTAAAGTCCTACAATTTTAGTCAATTTTTTTGTGCCGATATAAGAAACAGCAGGCTGTCAGCTTGTACAAAACCGCTGGGTAGCGGCTGGGCATGCAGATTTTTCTTAATTTTTACTATATTATTTGTTGTTTGTACATGTGGTTGAGTCAAGAATGATTAGTACACATTTTTTTCATCTAAAACACAATTAAACTACATAAAAAAGGTTTATTTTTTTAAATACTACCTAAAACATAATAACCCTGACCTTTAGTACTGACCTTTGACCCTGATCATGACCTTGACACTAACCTTGATCATTTCCTGATCCAGCCATTCTATCCATATTGATTATTCTTTTTCACAAATTTTTGTCCTCCTCTGACTAGTATATTTTTCTCCATTCAGAGGAGTAAGGTCCTTTCACATGGGAGGTCTGCCTGGGGGACTCCACTTTGCTCAGCGGTCTGCTGATCCCAGCTGAGCAGGCGTATGACAGGTCCGTCTCCACTCACTGTGCAGAGAGACGGACCTGTCAGAGACCCGCTCTCCTCTATGGGGAGATCGGATGAAAATGGACAACCTGTCCATTTTTATCCGGTCCCATCTGATCTGATCCACCAGATGAATGGAAAATAGGGCCACCATCAGTCTGGATTTGGCAGACAGGATCGGATCACCACTGACATCCACCGCTCCATAGGGGAGAATGGAGCGTCTGATCAGGTCCACCTGAAAAACTGACATGCGGACCTGATTGGAAAGCTCATGTGAAAGGGTCCTAAGGGAGTGCAGGGGCAAGTTTCAGGGCCGATTCACACTGCCACGACTTGCGCTCCGACTTGTGTCACCCCAAGTTGCTTGACATCAGAAATCCCATTGAAGTGAATGGAAGCCGTCTTAATGTACATTACTGAAGTCGCTCCGACTTCAAAAAAGGTTCCTGTACTACTTCAAGGTGACTTCTATCCAACTTGTGCCCAAAGAATTCAATGGAAGTCGCCTCCAAGTTCGATCCCTATCTATATTGAAGCAACTTTACAGGAAAAAGAAAAGAATTTACACAGTGAATTCCCAGGCAACCCCCTCCCTCTCTTCTCTGATTGGCCACAGGCAAAGTCGTCTGGCATAGTCTAGT
Source organism: Glandirana rugosa (assembly GCA_018402905.1). Lineage (NCBI taxonomy): Eukaryota > Metazoa > Chordata > Amphibia > Anura > Ranidae > Glandirana > Glandirana rugosa. Next base: position 1,294,090 of record BLSH010164238.1, on the reverse strand, counting down.
TTGAAGTTGCCTGGCATAGTCGAGTTTGAAGTTGCCTTGAAGTTGCCCCTGAAGTCGGATCGCCTATGTGTGAACCGGCCCTCACTGAGTGATCACTGTGATCACATTAATCATATGATCAGGAGCAGGCGTCCTCTCAGCTCCCAATCGTTAGTGCAAGACCAAGAGCTCCAGCCTCCAGCACAAACAAACAAACAACGGCAACAGGTTAAAGCTGAGATCCATCCAAAAGGGGAAGCTCCGCTTATCTGCCTCACCCCCCCCTCCCCTTCCGCTGCCATATTTGGCACCTTTTGGGTGGGAGGGTGGAATGGTTTCCTGGTTTTAACAGGTACCCGCTCCCACTTCCGGCTGAGTTTGCCTGCTCCTTCTTCTCCCGCAGCCGGCCCAATGAGAGAGCCGGCTGTGAAGCCACACAGCTTCACTACCGGTCTTCCCTTAGTTAAGATGGCGGTGGCAGCACCCGATAACCGGTTGAAAAATCGGTTCAGATGAGGACGCTGCTGGATTCCTGGACAGGTAAGTGCCCTAATCTTAAAAGTTAGTACTTGTAGCTGCTGACTTTTATTTTTTTTTCTGCAGGAGCCTGGAGCTCCTCTTTAAAATAGCTAAATAAATACATATATACTTTCTTTTAGACAAAGCTTGCTTTTGATGATACTGTCTTGCAAAAATGATTTTATTTTTTATGCAATTTATTAGCAAAACTGAAAAAAAACTCCTCTCCTCCTCTCTCCTCTGTTAGCTACAACTGTAAATAAACATTATACATTTTATTCTATTATTTGTTCTGCTTAAAATGACACTAAAATTATGATTCTGGAACAAAGCATTTCAAAGAGATGTACAGATAACATAAAGATTTTTTAAAACATTTTGTGACACTAAAAAATTTGCAGCGAAAATAATAAAATGTTTAAATAGTAACAGAAATACAGAATTAAATGGCATCATATGCGGATGAATGAAACGCAGATGCAAGAACAGCAATGTAACTTTTTATCTCTCTAGCTCATGTCTGAGAAGTGTTCATCAATGTTGTTCGAGGGAAGAAGGGTGACCCCTCAATGCCGCACATCTATGGTGTCCTATAGAGTTGAGTGGAGTGGCCACCTCAGCCTAGACTCCGACCAGGCCATGCTTCCAACGCGTTTCACTCCGCCCCCCAGCGCTTAATCAGGAGGATTATCAGTGTTGCATCAGGCAGATGGGGGTTGGTTTACTAAAACTGGAGAGTGCAAAATCTGGAGCAGCTCTGCATAGAAACCAATCAGCTTCCAATTTTTTTTTCAAAGCTTAATTGAAGAAGCTGAAGTTAGAAGCTGATTGGCTACCATGTGCACTGCACCAGATTTTTCACTCTCCAATTTTAGCAAATCCACCTCAGTTTCTTTGCCAGCAGTGCTGTATTTACAAAGCTCCTGGCGATCATTTAACCTAGGTTCACACTGATGCAGTGCGGGTTGAATCCGTTTTGCAGTGCTATTTCAAGGAGCAGCTCTAGTGTGAGTTGATGGGGTTTTGAAGCAATTCTTTTAATGCAATTTGGATAAAGTCAGTCTGGCTCTCTCTTCTGACAAGGACCAGGGATTTTTAATATTATTATGGGTCCTTCCACACGGGCCTTCCGATCAGATCCGCTTGTCAATTTTCAGGCAGACCTGATCGGAGCCTCCATTCACCCCTATGGAGCGGCGAATGTCAGTGGTGACATGTCTGCTGACATCCAGGATCCTGTCTGTGAAATACAGACAGATGGAAATCCTATTTTCCATCCGTCTGGCGGATCGGGTGGTGTCGGATGAAAACGGACAGCCGGTCGGTTTTCATTCGATCTCCCCATAGAGGAGAAAGGGACTCTGACAGGTCCATCTCCGCACAGTGAGCAGAGATGGACCTGTCATCTGCCTTCTCAGTGGGGATCAACAAATCGATCCCTCACTGAGCAAAGCGGAGTCCGCCGGGCGGAACACGTGTGAAAGGACTCTTATTATACAGGATTTATATAGCGGCAACAGTTTACGCAGAGCTTTACAACATAAGGGCAGACAGTACAATTAGAATACAATTTAATACAGTAGGAATCAGAGAGCCCTGGAGGTAAGAGATTACAATCTAAGAGGGAGGGTCATGATATATAAAAGGTAATTAGTGTGGGGGGTGGGCTGATGGAGAAAATAAAAGTATAGTTGTTAGGTGGGGGTCGGATAGGCTGAGTTTTCAGGGATTGACTAAATGTAGACAGAGTAGGAATTGGACAGATTGGGGTAGGGAGTTCCAGAGGATGGGAGAGGCTCTGGGGAAGTCCTGGAGGTGAGCTTGGGATGAGGAGACAAGGGAGCTAGAGAGCAGGAGGTCTTAGGAAGAACAAAGAGAGCGATTTGGTTTGTATTTTTAGACCAGAATAGTGATGTACCTGGGGGCAGGGTTGTGGATGGCTTTGTAAGTTGTTAGTATTTTGAATTCAATGTGATTGTAAAGTCTCGTTTTTATTTTAATTAAAAATAACCAGCATGTTATACTTACCTGCTCTGTGTAGTGGATTTGCACAGAGCAGCCCAGATCTTCCTCTTCTTATGTCCCTCTTTGGCGCGTCTGGCCCCTCCCTCCAATTCATTACTCCCACAGGAAGCAGCTTGCTATGGGGGCACCCGAGCCGGGTCACAGCTCCATGTGTCCATTCAGACACAGAGTTGCGCCCTGACCCCGCCCCCTTTCTATTCTCATTGGCTGACTGACTTTAATTGACAGCAGCAGGAGCCAATGGCGGCGCACTGCTGTCTCAGTCAATGAGGAGGGGAGTCCCGGACAGCCGAGACATTCCTACAACATCGCTAGGGCTAGAGGGACCTCAGGTAAGTATTAGGGGATGATGGGCCACTGCTGCACACAGAAGGCTTTTTATCTTAATGCATAGAATGCATTAAGATAAAAAACATTCTGACTACAACCACTTTAATTCATTGGGTGAGTGGAAGCCAGTGGAGTGATTGGCAGAGAGGGGTAACAGACACTGAGCGGTTTGTAAGGTGGATGCGCCTGGCAACAGCATTCATGATGGACTGAAGGGTGGATAGTCTATGTAAAGGTAAGCCTATTAGGAGGGAGTTGCAGTAGTTGAGAAAGGAGATGACCAGGGGGTGAATTACAAGCTTTGCAACATTGTTGGTTAGGAAGGGGCGTATCTTGGAGATGTTGCAGAGGTGGCAAGCTTTGGGCAGTGATTGGATGTAGGGCTGAAAGGATAGTTTGGAGTCCAGGATTACACCTAGAACCTTGGACCTTGGCATGCAGGGACGGGTTGATAGTTGAGCTGTTGATTTTGACAGAGAAGTCAGGGGAAGAGGCACGTGGGGGAGGAAATATTATGAGCTCAGTTTTGGATAGATTGAGCTTGAGGACTTCAAGGAAGTGGTGTGACAGATTCAGCATGATACAGCAGGATGGGACATAAGGAACAAAGCAAAAACTTGCAGAAAACATACTGGCATTGTGTTATCTTAGGACAGACAAGCAATCCGCACGCAAATTTCCATTTAAGTCTATGTAGCTACAAATCGCACCGCACTGCACTAAACTCACCCAGGACCCTTTTTAAAATAAAAAATAAAAAAATAGTAACACTGCGCATCCACTAAAGACTTGTGAAAAGCAGCTATCACCACAAAATTCAACAAATTTTGTAAATACAGACAATACATATAATAAAGGTGCAGCGCTAATGTAAATTAGAACCCGGATATTATCCAGGAAGTGTCCTTAAATAAAAAGTCCATAAAGTGACATCAAAAGATAAAATACAATAAAGTGTCCATGAAACATTCATGAAAATTTGAAGATCGCAACGTGTATAAAAACTACATACTAGAAGTAGTGAAATGGTGAAGAAGTAGTGAATGGTTAAAACTTCATAGTGTTCCACCGTATACAGTGTGTCCACCACCTTAGGGATAAAATACTCCAGAACCCAACTGGTAAACCCTTTTTAAAATCGCATCATAATCTCACTGCATATACAGTATCCCACAAAAGTGAGTACATCCTTCACATTTTTGTAAATATTTCATTATATCTTTTCATGCGTATGGTCTGAGCACTGACAGGCTGACCCCCACCCCTTCAACCTCTGTAGCAATGCTGGCAGCACTCATGAGTCTATTTCCCAAAGACAACCTCTGGATATGACGCTGAGCACGTGCACTCAACATCTTTGGTCGACCATGGTGAGGCCTGTTCGGAGTGTAATCTGTCCTGTTAAACCGCTGTATGGTCTTGGCCACTGTGCTACAGCACAGTTTCAGGGTCTTGGCAATCTTCTTATAGCCTAGGCCATCTTTATGTAGAGCAACAACTCTTTTTTTCAGATCCCCAGAGAATTCTTTGCCATGAGGTGCCGTGTTGAGCTTCCAGTGACCAGTGAGAGTGATAATACCAAGTTTAACACACCTGCTCCCCAATCACACCTGAGACCTTGTAACACTAACGAGTCACATGACACCGGGGAGGGAAAATGGCTAATTGGGCCCAATTTGGACATTCTCACTTAGGGGTGTACTCACTTTTGTTGCCAGCGGCTTAGCCATTAATGGCTGTGTGTTGAGTTATTTTGAGGGAGACAGTAAATTTACACTGTTATACAAGCTGTACACTCACTACTTTACATTGAAGCAAAGTGTCATTTCTTCCGTGTTGTCACATGAAAAGATAGAATAAAATATTTACAAAAATATGAGGGGTGTACTCACTTTTGTGAGATACTGTATGTGACCGGCCTCCATAGAAACCCATGTTATTTCACTTGTCATGTGATTCCATGCATTCTAAAACGTATCAGAAATCGCATCAGTGTGAACCAGGGCTAATAGCTGGAAATTGCTGGCAAATACAAGGGGAACAGTGGCAGCAGGGTAGAAGCACTGTATTTATTACACTTGCCCTGCACTTGCTGTCAAAATACACGAACATCGATTACATATAATTAGCTGCAGTGGCTGTCAATTTTCCAGCCAAATCCTTCAATCTTCAGAACAAAGTTTGCTGGGCCACCTACTGGTCGAATTTCAGTAGATTCGGCATGATACAGCAGAATTTTGATCTGTGTATGACTAACTTTAAAAAGTAACTCTACTTTTGTTGAGAGAAAAATATTCCCATCTGGGTGATCTATGTACAGTACAAAGATTTCAACAAACCTTGTTGCAGATTCCTACCTTGTTATTCTGAAGAAATCCCTGTGTGTTTCACTGTGCCCCTGTGCTGAGTGAGGGCAGTGGTTTCATAATTATAATCAGCTGATGCACCTGCAGGGCTCTAATGAAGAAAATCGCAGGGTCTGCATCCCTTTAGATGTGATTACCTATTGGGAGTATCTCACAAAAAATTACATTTTTGTTGCAGGAGATGCCTGAAATCTGACTTGTATCTTAGGGCGGACTTCTAAGGAAAATCAGTGAGCCAATCACACAAGCAGGAAATGATGTTTATTGGGGGCGTTCTGTGCACAGAACACTTCCAGGTTGCCATATTGCATTGCATTTTACAGAAAACGACAGAGCTGCAGATTGAAAAGGAAAGCTCATCTTTAATAACATTCAATTACAATATGTAATTGCAATTGTATACGCTATATTATTTTATTTTATTTGCTATTTTTTTCCCCAGGAAAAGTGGAGTTACCCTTTAAAGGATAACTAAACAGGCCTCTGTATGAAAAAAAAAAATTACCCAATTCCCATCCCAGTGTGTGGCTGGGGAAATTGGGTCATTGTTTTTTCGAATCCTTCCCACTAACCTATTGTGTTCTGAAAGTGGGGAGCCTTCCATGCCATCAGAACACACACATCAGCATTGCAAGCTTTAGGTGATGACCAGTGGCGGTGCCCCCCTAATCCATGTGCCCGGCCCCTAATCTAGATGCAGGTAGCCGGACGCATGGATTCCAATGAGGTTTTTTTTGTTTTTGTTTTAGAAGCACATGATTAGAGCCAGAGGCTTATTCGCTACTGTCTTCCTGATTCTCCACCCAGCCAATCAGGAAGTGGGTGCTGAGACTCGATTGGCCGAGAGGAGGAACGATCATATTTGCAGATGAGGAGGAGATGCAGGGGAAGCCGAGGAGGAGGAGATGCAGAGTGAAGCTGACGAGGAGGAAGCGCTGCCCGCGACCTAGATGGGGGTAAGCACAGGGCTGGTAGGCTGACGATTGAGTGACGGGGGGCTGCGGGTTCACGACTGACCGACCAACTGACCTACTGACGGGGGGTGGTGGTGGGTGGTTTTGTAGCCCCCCCCAAAAAAATGGAGCACCAGTCACCACTGATGGCACTGAATGTTCAGGAAAAACCCAACAGGCTGGTTGTACAGATCGGTAGATCGACTGCTGTAAAACCAGCCTGCCCATAGATGAATCGAAATTCATCAGCTCCCTGCTGAACCAGCCAAATTTTGCTCCATGTATGGCTGCTTTTAGAATACAATAGCCAGAAGATTAAATTTACCCACTGCTTAGTGTAGATCAGTGGTTCTCAACTCCGGTCCTTGGGACCCACTAACAGGCTGGGTTTGCAGGATAACTGAAATACATCACAGGTGATATAATTTGCTGCTCAGTGATTGCAGTATTCTAGTCTGCATCTCCCCGAATTAATACTTAAATCTCTGGCCTGTTAGTGGGTCCCGAGGACCGGAGTTGAGAATCACTGGTGTAGATGGAGTAATCCTGTTAGATTTCTTTCTTTCATCCCACAGGCTGTACAAAAGAAATCTATGCGTGTTTGGCCAGCTTAAAGCGGTTGTAAGCCCCCAAATGTAATTTTTACCTAGAGGTAACCCTATAATCAGGCTTGCCTGTAGGTAAAATGAATATCTCCTAAAACTGTACGGTTTAGGAGATATTCACCTTGCATGCAGCCGTTGACGTCAGCGGCGCATGCACAGTGATGTCCCGGCGAGAGGAGGGAAAGAGGTGGGAGTGCCGGAGCCACGAACCCAGAAAGAACCCCCAAGGGAAAATGTCAGCTCCCTCTGTGGGGACCGGGCAGCCCTGTTGGATCTTCGTTCTGAGCCAAGTATTTCATAATGTGCTAGTATGCGGTGCATACTAGCTCATTATGCCTTTGCCTTACAGGTTATTTTTTTTTTTGAGCATACAACTGCTTTAAGAGTTAGAAAAAATACAGAAAAAAATCTTACAAATAGGCTAAACATACACCAAATTAACATCTCCATGAATGGCGGCACTAGAAATAGACCTACTCAGCACCTGGCCAAGATATTTTAAGAATTTCACGCTTCAAGATTTCAAAGGATAAAAAAAGATAACACATTTCCAACTGGTTCAGTGGTTTCACAGTGTGAATATTCAAACCTTCTATAAGCTCATGTGGTCCCATCTAATATAAAACATGAATAGTTATCATGCTTTAAAGTTGAACTCCAGCCTTCCCTTCAGACTTGCACATTTGTACCGGCTCCTCTCCTCTACTGAAAATGCTTTTCTGCAGCAAGCCAGATACTGCCTGCCTCATTTCCTGTCTGTAAGACGCTCAGTATTATGTAGCTTTTCCCAAAGACATCTTTACATATATACAAGTGCATCTCATAAAATTAGAATATCATCAAAAAGTTAATTTATTTCAATAATTCAATTCAAAAAGTGAAACTCATATATTTTATATACAGTAGATGCGTTACACACAGAGTGATATATTGCAAGCATTTCTTTCTTTTAATTTTGAAAAAATTCAGTATCTCAGAAAACTAGAATATTACATAAGAGCAATTAAAAAAAGGATTTTTTTTTTTCTGAATAAGGTTTTTATTGGTATTTCACATATACAGAGAAAGACATATACAGTGGGCGAGGGAAGGCCTCCCCCTAAGCATACTTAAAACATATTTTAAAGACGAACAACTGGAATTCAGGCTAAGGACAAAACAGCAACAGTAACAGGGAGATGACCCCGACCGGCTCCCGCTCCCCCTCCCAGCACCCCTATTGGAACAAACTGCCAGGTTAAGGACCAAGACCCCCCAGGGCACACGACCCCCCCGCTCTCATAAAACGAAACAACTTCGCTGTCCAGAACACCAAAGAGGACTTACGGATCCGGCTGGACCCTCGGAACCACTGAGTAGGAGATTATTAGTAAAGCATTCTACCATTGTTAAGAAAGAGACACATAAGAAAGTAGAAGGAAGGTGAAAAAGAAGGAAGACAAGACAAAAAAAGGATTTTTAATACAGAAATGTTGGCTTACTGAAAAGTCTGTCCATGTACAGTATAGTATGCACTTAATACTTGGTTGGGGCTCCTTTTGCATGAATTACTGCATCAATGCGGCGTGGCATGGAGGCGATCAGCCTGTCACACTGTTGAGGTGTTATGGAAGCCCAGGTTGCTTTTATAGTGGCTTTTAGCTTGTCTGGATTGTTGGTTCTGGGGTCTCTCATTTTCCTCTTGACAATACCCCACAGATTCTCTATGGGGTTTAGGTCAGGCGAGTTTGCTGGCCAATCAAGCACAGTGATGCCATGATCAATAAACCAGGTATTGGTACTTTTGGCAGTGTGTGCAGTGTGCCAAGTCCTGCTGGAAAATGAAATCAGGATCTCCATAAAGCTGGTCAGCAGAAGAAAGCATGAAGTGCTCTAGAATTTCCTGGCTGCGCTGACTTTGGACTTGATAAAACAAAGTGGACCAACACCAGCAGATGACACGGCTTCCCAAATCATCACTGACTGTGGAAACTTCACACTGGGCTGCATGCAACTTGGATTCTGGTCCCCTCCACTCTTCCTTCAGACTCAGAGTCCTTGATTTGCAAATTAAATGCAACATTTTCCACAGTCCATGATGATTTGGGGAGTCATATCATCTGCTGGTGTTGGTCCACTGTGTTTTATCATGTCTAAATTCAGTGCAGCCCCCTACCAGGAAATTCTAGAGCATTTCATGTTTCCCTCTGCTGACCAGCTTTATGGAGATGCGGATTTCATTTTCCAGCAGGACTTGGCACACTGCCCACATTGCCAAAAGTACCAATACCTGGTTTATTGATCATGGTATCACTGTGCTTGATTGGCCAGCAAACTCGCCTGACCTAAACCCCATAGAGAATCTGTGGGGAATTGTTAAGAGGAGAGACACCAAACCCAACAATGCAGATGAGCTGAAAGCCACTATCAAAGCAACCTGGGCTTCCATAACACCTCAGCAGTGCCACAGGCTGATCGCCTTCATGCCATGCTGCATCAATGCAGTAATTCATGCAAAAGGAGCCCCGACCAAGTATTAAGTGCATACTATACTGTACATGGACAGACCTTTCAGTAAGCCAACATTTCTGTATTAAAAATCCTTTTCTTATTGATCTTATGTATAATTCTGATTTTCTGAGACACTGAATTGTGGGTTTTCACTAGCTGTAAGCCATAATCATCAAAAATTAAAGGCAGAATTGCGTGAAATATATCACTCTGTGTGTAATGAATGTTTTTAAAATATATGAGTTTCACTTTTTGAATTGAATTACAGAAATTAATTAACTTTTTGATGATATTCTAATTCTATGAGATGCATAGTTGTACATGGTTAATCTGGTTGAAAAAGACATCCAATTCAACCAACAGAAAAAAAAAAAGATAAAGAAATAAACGCAAAAAACAGAAAGAAAACTTTAAAGCAGTATTAAACGCTTAGATGTGGTGGTTTACTAGTTTTCGCTTCTTCGTTTTTTTTATTTTTTCCTTTATTTTCACTTGGTGATCCAGCCAGTAAGTCTTATTTTTCAACTTGTTTTAACAGACCAAGCTGCCCAGCAAAAGTGGTTGTTAGAAAGATGAGACAAACCATTAACATAGACAGGGGTGCTTACAATGATCAGCTTTTATTTATGTAAAACTTTTCTTACAAAAGGAAAATCTTATAAGAGCAGGTCCCTCAATTTCATTTTGCAGTCTATAGTTCAACAAGGCCTTAATATCACGCAGGGACCGTCTTAATACTTAGAATCCTCATATATTGAGGAGTCTTAAAACACTCACAAAAAATTAAACACAAAAACGAGAAGAAAAAAGGAAAAAGAAAAAAAGAAAAAAAAAAGAAAAGAGGGATATAATTCTCTCCCCTGTCAACTCTGGGACAAGATCACCAAAGGTGGAGTAGTTTACCCAGGTGTGTCTTACATCTCCAACATTTATTTGACTTTTGGGGGAATATTCTGTGCAGCCTTCCTGGGTATTGGTACCATTTTGCTAGTAATTTAAAATTCTTCTCTTATATTCTACTGGCTGTAGACATTTTATGAGTCCACATAAATGCTTTGGTAACGTCTTCTTGTGATATTATACTCCCTTTCCCACTCAGCTATATAATATGGCACTCATAGGCGTGCGCAGGGGTAATACCACACCCTAATCACCATGTGCCTATTCCCCCCTACTGCCAGGATTACACCCCCCCCCCCGTTCCGCAGTGCAGCTTGCTTCCCGCCTCTCCTCTTCCCCCGGCTGCTACGGGGGATGTTTCGGGATGGACAGCAGGGGAAGGGGCTGAGAAATATGTCATTTACCGGCCCCTTCCTTTTCTAAATGAACACTGTGAACACTCCCGCTCACTGTGTTCATTCATAACTGAAGCACAGTAAATTTTGTGTTTGAGTTTTGGGGTGCACACCTATGATGGCAGTGTAGGGGTTATAGAAGACAACAACATAGCATAGATGGTTGAAATTGGACAGATCAGGGCATGTGCCCCTAGGTATAGTTTTTCAAAATCTGTAAAGGGTCAATGTATGGGACCCTTCTTTAAAAGGTTTGTATAAAAATTCCTACAAAAATTCCTGGTGTAAGTACACCAGCCAGCTTCCTTGCACCTGATCAGTTCCCGCAATCAATTCCCTTAAGGGTTTTAAGTTATTCCCTGAGAGAACATTAGATATTGGAGAGATAGAAATTGGGGTCCACTTAAGTAGTCCGTGTCTAAGTAGTCCTGATGGGAAACCCGGATTACCCAAAATTGGTGCCATTGGGCCTACATATGTTGAAATGGCTGTAGTCTTTATTAAAGTGGATGTAAACCCGATTCATGAAATTTGAGCTGAGCTGCCAGCAAACAAGTAAAACACCCACACTTCTGGGGTCAGGGAGGGCGCGACAACGTCAGCACGTGGCTCCGTCCGACATGTTTCGTCTTCCGGGGCACAAAATGTTCAGTTTCCAGGATATATAGGATAGGCGAGAGAGGACACCCCTGTCTCGTACCATTTCCTAAGACTATTTGATCTGATAGGATCCCATAGACTCTTACTATTGCTGTCGGAGACTGATATAACACCAGTATTTTTACTAAGAGGGTTGATGGTATCCCAATGTGAGTCAAAATCTCTGACATGAAGGCATGAAGGGGTATTTTGTTTTTCCTAGCATAGTCCATTAGAGTTAGGGCTTTAGCTGTGTTAACTTTTGCCTCTCTGTGGGAAAAAATCCTGCCTGGTCTAAGTGTATAAGAGATGGGATAAGGGATTTTAAACGCCTGTCAATCTTAGAGTAGATCTTCACATCTATATTTATAAGTGGGATTGGACAGTAGCTGGAGGGATCTTTTCCTTCTTTGGTTATTATAGTTATATGAGCCTCCTGAGGTTGTCTAGTGAATGGACTTTGAGACTACATTACATGTTTGTAATAAAATTGGGGACAGTTGATGTTGCAGGATTTTGTAGAAAAGCACTGAAAATCCAACTGGACCAGGGCTTGTTTTCTTTTTTTTTTTTTGTTTTTTTTTTTTTTTTATTTATTATTTTTTTTTTTTAAGTTTAAGATTTTTATTGATAATTACACATATCACAATTCAAATGACAGGTGTTAACAATAGACACGTAGGTTATGATAATGCATAAGGTAAATACAGCATTGTTATACATTACCTATGAACATCTTATGGGAAAGAAGTCTAACTCCTATCAAGACCAACATAGGGGGCACCCCAATGGGGACTAAGCTGTGCCCGAAAAGAAAAGCATCTTTAACCTAGGAGCATAAATGTATTTTGTAAACAATATTTCTAACTGATGTCAAGGAGGATCCTTATATAACCAAGTGTGAGATATGGTTAAGGATGCACTTGGGTGTGTCATATAATAGAATAAGGCATTTCAAACCTAACGGTACAGCATACATAGTACAAGGGAGTAAAAGTGAAAGTAGAAGATAGGAAGGGGGAGTAGAGGTAAAAAGAAAAGGTAGAGTCCGTGGGTTCAAGCCCACCCGCCAATCCGGGTCTCCATCCAAGGTCTCATGAACTATCACCATGGCAGTAGGACTGAGTGATCGAATGTGCTGGGTAGGCAATGAGTTATCCAAGGGTTCCATATCTGCTCAAATTTGGAATCTTGGTCCTTCTCTAAGGCTGCGTATTTGGCATGGATCATAAAATTTGTAGTTCTATTTTTTACGTCTTCAAATACCAAGGTAGGAGATTTCCAGGCTTTGGCAATCACCTGTTTGGTAGCCGTAAGAAGATAAACCAAAAGTTTAAGTTGCTTACGCGATATTGTGTCAGGCTTCCAATTGAGTAATGCCACTTGTGGGTCTGGAGTAATTGGGACCTCTAGGATAGTTGATGCCAGTTGAAACACCTTTTTCCAAAGGCTTACTGCACTTGGGCATGTCCACCAGATGTGGTAGAAGGTACCTTGCTCTGTGCATCCCCTAAAGCAGTTTGGTTGGTAACCCGGGACGTATTTAGCTATTCTGGCCGGTACTAGATACCATCTTAGCAAGACTTTATAGTTGGTTTCAAGGGCTAGGATGTTGGGGGAGGACGATTTAGTGGTGAGCCAAACACTATTCCAATCAGATTGTTCTAAAGTTAGTCCTAAGTCCTTTTCCCATTGTTTGGTATAAAGTGGTCTGGTTTGCGTTACGTTCGATATCAGTTGAGCGTATAGGGAGGTGATGATTCCTCTAGCATGGGGGTCTTTTTTACAAAGTGTTTCATATGGAGTAAGGGAGGATAGCTGAGTTTCAGCTTTAATTAAAGGAGCATAAAAATTTTTAATTTGGAGATATCTAAATTGTTCCCTTGGGTGTAGATGAAAAGATTCGGCCAGATCTGTGAATGTGCGCAAAGACCTGTGGTCAACAAGGTGATGGAGGCGAAGTAGGCCCCCCGAAGACCATGCCCGGAAACTTTTAGGTGATTCCCAGGCTGGGACAAAACTTGGATTCCTCATATAGGAGAGGAGGGGGTTATGGGAGGATTGCAGATTATGTCTGGTTTTGCTTTGGTCCCAGAGGTAGAGGGAATGCTTGATTACTGGGTGTTTTATCGTGCCGCGTTCCGACGGGCTGAGCCAAAGAAGATTAGCCACTGAAAGTGGATCACATTCGGCGGCTTCGACATGTACCCATAGTGGAGTTTCATGTATGGCATGATATTTGGTTAAGATTGCAAGTTGACCTGCCTTGTAATAAGCCTTGAAGTTCGGAACTCCCAGCCCACCATTAACTTTAGGCAGATAAAGTGTTTGTCTGGCTACACTTTACCCCATATATAGTTTTCAGACCTTCTTTGAATGATACGTAGATAATACGCTGGAACTTGTATAGGCAAAACCCGAAAAAGGTAAAGTAACTTAGGGAGAACTACCATCTTAATAACATGAATCCTCCCCAACCACGAAATCGGGAGGGAGGACCAAGATTGCAAAAAATTTGTGATATTTTTTAATGCAGCTGGGAAGTTAACTGTGAACAATTTGTCGTAGTCTGCGGTCAGTTGTACCCCCAAGTATGGGATAGAAGAGGTGGCCCAAGGGAATGGGAAAGCTCCTTTTGCCAACTCCAATTCGGTGGGAGACAGTGATATGTTCAAGGCCCGTGATTTACCAGGGTTAACCTCTAGACCTGATATGTGAGCAAATTTATCTAGAATGGGAAGAAGGTTTGGACCCGATATGTGGGGTGAAGTTAGGAAAATTAGGATGTCATCGGCAAAAAGGCAAACTTTATGCCGATGACCTCCCAATTCGATTCCAGTGACCTCTTTCGATTCTCTTATAAGACAGGCCAGTGGTTCTATCAATAGGGCAAATAAAGGAGGCGAGAGGGGACAGCCCTGGCGTGTACCCCTTGCAATGGGAAAAGGTGCCGAGCTGTAACCCGCGTATTTAACAGTAGCTAGGGGGTTATTATATAAAGCTGAAATCCATCTCAGAAGATGGGGGCCAATGCCCCAAGCTGATAATGTATAATGCATGTAGGACCAGGAGACTGAGTCAAACGCTTTTTTGATGTCAAGCGAAAGGAAACACGTGGGAATTTTCCTAGCTCTAGCTGTATATGCCAATAGGACAGCTCAACGAATATAATCGCTTGCTTGTCTTACTGGAATGAAACCAGTTTGATCCCTGTGAATCAGGCGACCAATGATAATTTTGAGTCTGGCAGCCAGAATCTTCGAGAGCAGTTTGATGTCTAGGTTTATCAAGGATATTGGCCTATAGTTAGAGCAGGAAGATTTGTCTGTGTGGGGTTTAGGTAACATACATATAGACGCTGTCAGGGTTTCTTGTCTGAAAGAGTGTCCTTTAAGTATGCTGTTGAATGCCTTGGCTAAGATCGGAGATAAGATTTCAGAAAAGGTGCGATAATAGAGGGCAGTGTAGCCGTCCGGACCCGGTTTTTGTTAATTTTAAGGTCTTTAATTGCTTGCGCAACTTCCTCTGTAGAGATCAGCTTGTCAAGCTGCTCTACCTCAGAACCACTAACTTTCGGGAGTTTTATACTGGAAAATAGTGCGTCCGCCGCGTTTTGATCAAACGAGTCAGTGCCTGCATAAAGTTTTGCTAAATGAGACCTGAATTTATGTACTATCTTGATGGGGTTGCTAGACAGAGTATTTCTACCTATGTTCAGTCTGATAGGTTTGCGTGGGGTATTTGCGTTACGTAGAAGTCTTGCTAACAGGGTATCTGGCTTGTTGGCTTGCATAAAGTATTTATGCCGGGATCTACGCATGCTTTTGTTAGCGTCTTCAGTGAGAAATAGGTTGTATTCCAATCTTGCCTGTTCAAGTTTTAACATAACCTCAGGGCTAGGATTCTGACTAAATTCCAGTGAATATTTATGATATTCGGAATCGAGTTTTTGTTCTAATAATTTACGCTCTTTGTTGAATCTAGCAGCCTGTCTCTGTAGGATACCCCGCAGGACAGGTTTGTGGGCTTCCCATAAAGTCAGTGGGGAGATATCAGGTGTGTCGTTTCTTTCAAGATAGTCAAGCAGGGCTTGTGTAATGTCAAAGCAGTGGGATGACTGTTTCAGTAAATGGTCTGGTAGGCGCCAAGAAGTATCCCGCAACCTTGGTATAGGGGAGGCGATCGTGGTCACCACAGCACAGTGATCGGACCAAGGAATTGGAAGGATGGTAGAAGAGAGTAGTTCCGGGGATAAGCCAATTGTAACCAGAATATGGTCAATACGTGAAAACGTTTTATGAGGGTACGAGTAGTGTGTGTAACGTCTTTTGGTTGGGTGTAGTTCCCGCCATGAGTCAACGAGATTGTGGGCGTTAAGCAGGTCAGAGAAATTCTGCCTGTTGGATTTGTCATTAGGGTTGTAGGGTGATTTGTCTAAGTATGGATGTAAACATTGATTAGAATCTCCACAGAGTATCAATGAGCCTCTCTGATGCGTAGCTACTATTTGCAAGAGATTAGATAGGAAGGGGTTTGGGTGAACAGTGGGTGCATAATAAGAGACTATGGTCACTTCTACATCTAGGATGTGCCCCACTAGTATCAGGTATCTACCTTCCGGGTCTGGCAGCTGAAATGTAGGAATAAAGGGAGTCGTTTTATGAAACGCTATTAGAGTTCCTCTTTTTTTAGTGGGTGCAGAGGATGTGTAGACCTGCGGGTAGTTTGCACTAAAGAATTTAGGAGTATGTTTGATTGCAAAATGCGTTTCTTGCAGGCAAACTACTTGCGCTTTTTGTGAGCTAAAATATCTGAACGCCTTGGTACGCTTTTGCGGCACATTGAGACCCTGCACATTTAAGGACAGGATGTTTAAGGGGGCCATGGATTGTCTAGTGCATGAAGCTTCTTACCAGGATGGAGCTGTTGGACGGCGAGTCGAGCAGGAAACACGGACTTGTGATGCAGAAAGGGACGAGCATGTAGAACTAGGTTTAGAAGAGAAGAGAAGCATAGGTGAACAATGGAAGAAAATAAAATCTTATAACATTCAAAAGCATTAACTGTTGACATTATCAGCGGATGGAGATCTAACTCAACCGCTGGAAGATGGTGGGTATCTATGTCAGACCACTTAATATATGTGGGCTGAGACAGATAACCTGGTGGGCGCATGGGACAACTACAGTGGAGCCTGGACCTGGTAGGTATATAATTAAAAGTGAGTAAACAAAAACACAACCTGCAACACCAACAATTCTTCAAGCCCAGGGGTTGGGGGAGTTGTGGAATAAAAAATTAAAGTGAACATTAGGGTGGGACAGCTTTGCCTTCAAGGAGGGCCTAAAGTCCAAGGTGTGGTGACCAGTCTTACAAGTTGGGGGTAATGAGTTGGTGGTGGAAAAAGGCCTGATAGCCTACCAACATCCGGCTAGGTGGAGACCTCTGGGGAAGGGAATGTCAGAGTCAGGGACAGACCATATAACTTGTCCCGTAGTCCTCCTGTATTTCAGTGTGGGCAAAAGTTATGGAGGTTACCCCATGAGGATAACTGTGTGATCTCCACAACAGGAGATGAGGGGATGTATGATGGATAGGCTGAGCCTGTGTTCTGGCCCAGATTGAACTGTTCTGTATATCAGCAACAGGCCGATCTAAATTAGGAACAAATAACTTTGTACTACTCCACAGGGGGATAACTGAATCTGATCAGTCGTAGTCCCTCTCCAGTAGAGGGAAAGTGAGAACATACTGAGTTTTCAAACACTGGGTAATGTTCCAAAAGAGTTAAAGGCCTTTTGGCACAAGGTGACTACCCAAGAAGGTTGTTTCATGTATGGGTGAGTCAGTCCATGGTATCCTCTTGGTCTTGGGATTGCGGACCTATACGGCTGCGTTTGTGTGCATGAGAGTCCAGCTGTTTATCCGGGGAGGTGAAAGATTTAAATGGAGAAGAGCCTGCTTGTCTCCTGCGGGAGGGCCCAGTCTGTGGGTGTTTTTCATTGGTGAGGTGAAGCTCTTGCAGGGTATGTTGGAGTTCTTCCATATTGCTACATCTGTGTTTCAGGCCATTGTAGGTGAAGCGTATGGAAAAGGGGAATCCCCAATGGTACACAATTTGTTTTTGTTGTAATATGCTCAGAAGAGGCTTCATGGCTTTACGTTTAGAAATGGTCACCTGAGAAATATCAGGAAAAATCTGATATGAGTGTCCCTGGAAGGAAAGGTCACCCTTTTCCCGTGCTGCAGCAAGAAGCTGCTCCTTCGTGCGATAAAAATGTAGTTTTGCAATGATATCGCGTGGGGGGCCATCCTGCTTTTTGGGGGCCAGTGCTCTGTGCGCCCTGTCCATCTCAAGACGTTCAATGGGGATTGCAGGCTGCAGCTCCTGGAACAGGGCTGTAATTGATGACTGTACATCGAGGACCGTTTCTGGGATCCCTCTAATGCGTAGGTTTGACCTTCGGGCCCTATTTTCCATATCCTCCAGTTTACTCTGTAGTGCCTGGTTTTCATCTTTCAGGTTTTCAACTTCTGCCATATAGTTTTGGGTAATCACCTCTAACTCATCTGTTCTCTCCTCAAGCGCCGCAGTGCGGGCTCCCAGCTCCCTTATTTCTCTGGTGAGGCTGCTGGTAATATGGTCCGAGGTCTGGCGTAAGGCCTTGTGCAGCATACGCTCTATTTGTTTTAAGAGTGCTGGAGAGGCCTCCGACTCGGTGCACTGACTGGGGGAGAGGGGGAATTCAGGGTCAGAATCCTCTGGGAGTGATGAAGCCTCGAGGATCTGTTTGCGGGCCTTAGATCCGCCGCTGCTGCTAGTAGCAGCTTGATGGGTCTCCGCCATCTTTAGTGTGCCGCGTGACAAGGCCTCTTTAATTGTGGAGGCCTTGTACTTAGTTTTTGTCCCTCCATGGACCATTTTACCTGGTCCGGCGGCTGCACGGGATCCCGGGTGAGTGTTAGCGACCTTTCTGTGGGAGTTGCGCCGCAGGTCGGCTTCTATTCAGGTCCCGAACGGCTCCAAGTAGCGGAGAGCTAGGCAGGCATGTCCGCTCCGTCCAGCTCCGCGCATGCGCCTCCGGACCAGGGCTTGTTTTCATTGTGCTGCAGTACATATATGTAGTTTAATCTTTCTACAATAAATACTACACTATGTAAGCTTTCTCTGGGCTCATGGCTGGTGAGCTTTTTTATACCTAGTTTACTGCTTTTTGGAAGCAAATATCCATGCTGCTCAAGTGATAAATTGAAGGTGACTGACTAATAATCATTCATTGAGGCCCATATAAGTCCCATCTGTGGTGAGTCCACAGATTGGGTTCATTCTCTTACATTCATCACGTTCTTTGGTGTTACCTGGTGGATATCATTCTCTGCTTGATACTTCTTGACTAGTGTTGAGCGAACCCGGACTGTAACGTTCGGGTCCGTACCGAACTTTAGGGTGTCCGTGGCACGGACCCGGACCCGGACATTTCAAAAATCGTTCGGGTTCTTGGGCTTGCTAAAAACTTTACAGGCCCAGGCCCAGGCACGGTGCCTGTGGGATTTCAAGCCATGCCTGGGCTTGCAATGTCAGGCCCAAGCGAGTTGTGATCAGTTCTTCATAGTTCGTCTCTTACTATAGGTGGTCCATTGTGGTTTCTTGCACTACTTACATTCTCTTACTTGGGTTAGACACCTGAGTGGTGTCTACCCTGAATATACCCGGAGTTACTTACTAATAATCAGTCAGTGGAAGTTAAATAGTGAACTCGTCGTACCTATAAACGAAGGTTTTTCGTCATTTGATCCATATTTTTTCGAGTGGTCGGTACTCGGGTCTCTTTCGAATGTATCACATCATAAATAACATCTTTCTAATTTGATGTATATACATGACGTC
>BLSH010164238.1:1237516-1271385 GCA_018402905.1 Glandirana rugosa | reverse complement strand
CCTCTAGGCTCCTACTCCACATCCACCCCCCTTCCCGTTATTTTACTTGATTTTAATTTATTTTCCCTATCCCCATTTATTTGTAGGGCACTTGCCCTAGTTTGAAGATGATTTTAGAACAGTTATATGGCTTCTACCGTTAATTAATACTTTTCAGACACAGTTTGAAGATGATCCACATTCACCTCCATTTTTGCTTTTTTTATGTTTTTATTTTTTTAAAAATATTTACAGTTATTTCCCTGTCCCCATTTTTTTGTAGGGCACTTGCCCTACCCTTACCCCCATTTTACTTCCTTTTGCAGCCCTCTGGGGCTTTCCAGGACTTTCCTACAGCCATTTTTGTGCCTAAAAGTTCGGGTCCCCATTGATTTCAATGGGGTTCGTTGTCCGTGCGATCGTTCGGGTTCCGTCCGGACCCGGACCCGGACTTTGTCCCGAAGTTCGGACGGACCAGCAGAACCCGAACTTCCAGGTGTTCGCTCAACTCTATTCTTGACCTTTGGTGAGCTCATAGTACACCTATAGACTATACACTGGATGGACTTTTCCCATTTATGGACTTTTTTTACAATTGAATATAATCCTATTTAACCATGACTTGGATTGCTGTATTGATCATTATTGCAAATATTTATTTTGTCACTGTATTAAGCGCTGCACATTTATTATTTTGATTGTTATTACAGTCACCTTGCATGGCAGCAATTATATTGATTAGTGTGCTCACTATACTAACTATTACATCTGAATAGGCATTTTAGGCAGGGATTGAAGGAACCATGCACTAAAAACTGATAATTCAAGTCCATCATCATCAAAAGCATGATGATGCACGTGGCGCGAAATGGCCATAGAGCTTATTTATATGCCAGAGGTCCTGCCATCATTCTGAGCCGAGCTTGGTGGCATACTATGTAATTCTATTTGCTTCATGTCTCTGTATGCACTTTACAGGCGGTCCCCGGGTTACAAACAAGATGGGGACTGTAGGTTTGTTCTTAAGTCGAATTTGTTTGTAAGTCAGAACAGGTCAATTTTTTAAGTGTAGCTTCAGCCAAAAAAAAGGGATTTTATTATAACTTACCGTACAATCCTTTTCTCTGAGTTCACTGACAGACGCAGCTCTTCTTAAATGACACGTGGGTTTTATGTCGTCCTATCAGGAGTGACTAGGCAAAACAGATGCAAAAGCATCAGGGATAGGCTGGCCCCTCCCATGGGGGCCGTCCTCACCTGAGCCTATAAAACCCCCTGCTGGCCAATAGTATTCAGTTTGTCACAAGCAGTGCAACAAAAAACCAGAGGGGTGGGAGCTGCGTCTGTCAGTGAACTCAGAGAAAAGGATTTTACAGTAAGTTATAATAAAATCCCTTTTTCTCTTACGTTCACTGACAGACGCAGCTCTTCTTAACAGGTTCCCCACCGCGCGCCGTCTTTTCACGGCGGCAGTCGGGGAGCCCTGCGCGAATCGCCGTAAATAAGCGGCGATTTGCATTTGGCACACCTGGGGAGTGTGCCCGCGGCTCGGGCGGACCCGATGTCCGCCGGCGAGCCGTGATGAGCGGCTACAGGGAAAGAACGGGGAACCGCCGATGTAAACACGGCGGTTCCCCGCCCTGTCAGTGGGGCATGAGAGATCTACTGATCCCTGTCACTGCCCTTCACTGCCAATGACATTTATACAGTAATCAGTGGACATTTAAATTTCTGATCGCTGAATAAATGTCATTGGTCCCAAAAAAGTGTCAAAATGTTCCGACATGTCCCCCCCAATATCTCAGTATATATCCCGTGGGGTCTGTCTTTCATATGCAGACTGAATGCTGGGGAGAGGGAGAGGAGGGACATGCTCCGTCCCTCTCTCCTGTACCCCTGGGATCTACATGTGGGTGATCTAATTGGTCCAATTTAGCAAATTATCAGGTCACCTTGTGTCTCTCCTCTATGGTCATATGTGCTGCACTGGGTTGGCATCTACATGAAGCAAGCTGCATACCTGTACCTACTGTAAAATAGATTTTTTTCAGATATCTGTATTTACTTCATACAGCGCCTATAAGAAGCCCCACCCAGGGTGAAACATGTAGAGCATGAGCAGCTGGACAGTTGTATGACATTAATGGTTTAACAATGGAAAATGTTTTTTACTCATTTTTAATGTGTACAAATAAAATGTATGATTTTTTTATATAATTGAAAAAAGTTTTTCTTTACTGGGCACCTCCCGACCGCGCGCCGTCTTTTCACGGCGGCAGTCGGGGAGCCCTGCGCGAATTGCCGTAAATAAGCGGCGATTCGCATTTGGCCACCAGGGGGCGCGCGCGCGCACCGGCCGCACTCCTGGGGAGTGTGCCCGCGGCTCGGGCGGACCCGATGTCTGCCGGCGAGCCGCGATGAGCGGCTACAGGGAAAGAACGGGGAACCGCCGATGTAAACACGGCGGTTCCCCGCCCTGTCAGTGGGGCATGAGAGATCTACTGATCCCTGTCACTGGGATCAGTTAGATCTCTCATGCCCATGTTAGCCCAACCCCCCCACAGTAAGAACACACCCAGGGAACACAGTTAACCCCTAGCCCCCCCCCCCAGGTTAACCCCTTCACTGCCAATGACATTTATACAGTAATCAGTGGACATTTAAATTTCTGATCGCTGAATAAATGTCATTGGTCCCAAAATAGTGTCAAAATGTTCCGACATGTCCCCCCCAATATCGCAGTACCGCTAAAAATCGCAGATCGCCGCCATTACTAGTAAAAAAAAAAAAAAAAACCCCAGAAATGAATTCTCATCATCCGTAAACGCGGCCACTTTTGCGCAAACCAATCAATAAACGCCGATTGCAATTTTTTTTATTGCAAATATGAGGAATTATATAAATCGGCCAAAAACGGTGAAAAAAAATGTTTTTTATATATTTTTTTTGGATTTGAATTTTAGCAAAAAGTAAGAAATTTGGGTTTTTTTTGCAAAATGGTCGCTCTTCTTTTGTTTATAGCGGCGACAAGAAATGACGCAGAGGCGATCAAATACCACCAAAAGAAAGCTCTATTTGTGGTAAAAAAAGGACGCAAATTTTGTTTGGGTACAACATCGCACGACCGCGCAATTGTCAGTTAAAGCGACGCAGCGCCGAATCGCAAAAAGTGCTCTGGTCCTAAAGTGCAAAATTCTTCCGGGGCTGAAGTGGTTAAATGACAAGTGGGGACGTGCCAAAGCAGTGCCAAAAAACTAGAGGGGTGGGCAAACAACAACAACAACTGTACCCAACAGAACCCTCTCAGGGAGCGCCAGACGCACTCACACAGCTGCTCGCAAAACTTTGCGGCCAAAAGCAGCATCCGCAGATGCCGACACATCAACTTTGTAAAACTTGTAAAACTTAGTAAACGTGTGCACTGAGGCCCAAGTGGCCGCTTTGCACACCTGAGACACCGAAGCCTGGTGCCTGAACACCCAGGAGGTACTGACCGACTTGGTGGAATGAGCCGTGACCGGAAAAGGGGGAACCTTGCCCTGAAGCTCATACGCATGGGTCACGGTCTGTCTAATCCAACGGGAAATTGTAGCCGATGAGACTGCCGAACCTTTTTTGGAACCCCCGGGTAACACAAACAATGAGTCAGACTTCCGAAAAGAAGCTGCAGCACTCAAATAAACCCGCAGGGCCCTCACCACATCCAAAGAGTGTAACTCAAATTCCTTAGGATGTTTTGGGTGAGGACATAATGAAGGAAGGACAATATCCTCATTCAAATGAAAAGAAGAGACCACCTTCGGAAGGAAAGAAGGCGGAAGTCGCAACACCGCCTTGTCATTATGAAGAATCAAGTGCGGGGACTTGCAAGACAAGGCAGCCAATTCTGACACCCGTCGTGCGGATGTGACGGCCACTAAGAAGGCAACCTTCTGCGACAAAGGGGACAAGGGAATGTCCCTAATCTTCTCATACGGTGGTTTCTGTAAAACAGAGAGCACCAGATTCAAATCCCACGGCGCCAGAGGTGGCCGAAACTGGGGAGCCACATGACGCACACCTTATACAAATGTGCGGATCAACGAATGGGAAGCCAAAGGTCTCTGAAAAAGGACCGCTAAGGCCGAAATCTGGCCCTTGAGCGTACTCAATGCCAGGCTCTTGTCCAGTCCCTGTTGCAGAAAAGTCAGCACCCTGGACACCAAATAAGAGTGAGGGTTCCAACCCCCCGCTTCGCACCATGCAATATAGGCCTTCCAGGTCCTGTGATAAATTTTGCGCGAAGTGCACTTACGTGCCTTAAGCATAGTAGGGATTACAGAGTCAGCGACTCCCCAATCCCTTAATATCTGGGCCTCAATAGCCAAGCTGTCAAAGCCAGCGAGGGTAAAGCAGGGTGCAAGATGGGACCTTGGGACAGCAGGTCTTCGCGAAGCGGAAGCCACCAAGGGGCGTCCGCCACCATCCGAACCAGATCGGCGTACCAAGTGCGCCGAGGCCAATCGGGAGCGACCAGGATCGTCGGAACACCCTCTGCAGCTATCCTGCGCAGAACCCGAGGCAACAGCTTCAGGGGAGGGAAGAGGTATATTAACCGATACCGACCCCAAGGAGCCACCAGCGCGTCCGTGGCGACCGCCAACGGATCTCTTGTTCTGCACACGAAGGTCTCGACCTTGTGATTGAACCTGGACGCCATGAGATCTACCTCTGGTGTGCCCCACTTGCAGCAAATCTGGCGAAACACCTCCGGATGCAGGGACCATTCCCCCTGATCCAGTGTCTGGCGACTGAGAAAGTCCGCCTGCCAGTTCTCCAATGTAAATTGCGGAGAGCGCCGGAACGTGTTGTTCCGCCCAGCGGAGAATCAGAGCAGCCTCTGCAGCTGCCGCTGAACTTCTCGTCCCTCCTTGATGGTTCACATACGCCACAGCTGTGGCATTGTCCGACTGAACCCGGACAGGGAGGCCATGCAGCCTTGTCGACCAACGGGACAAGCAAAGCCTGATCGCTCTCAGTTCCAACACATTTATCGGAAGTCGAGCTTCCTGAGCTGACCAACGGCCCTGAGCAGAAAAAACGCAGGTCCCATAGGAGAACCCAGTCAACTTCTTTGCACTAGGCAAACAAAACTGAATACTATTGGCCAGCAGGGGGTTTTATAGGCTCAGGTGAGGACGGCCCCCATGGGAGGGGCCAGCCTATCCCTGATGCTTTTGCATCTGTTTTGTCTAGTCACTCCTGATAGGACGACATAAAATCCATGTGTCATTTAAGAAGAGCTGCGTCTGTCAGTGAACGTAAGAAAAAAAATATTTTTAAGCTTTTTGGATAGCATAGGGAAGGGTTTACACCCTTGTAATGTTTGTTTTGCTGTCTATATTTCTATTCAGAAGATGTCACCTCACTTCCTGTCCCAATGATAATTGGATTTTGAAAAATTTGGGTTGTTGTGGAAACAAACCTTGGTGATAAAGCATCAGTGGAGACCCCTTTTTCCCATAATAACTTGAATTTCCCTTCCTAGGGGGAGATTTCCTCTCACTTCCTGTTGTCTCCCTTCATTTGTAAGTAGGAGTCGTTCGTAAGTCGGATGTTTGTAACTAGGGGACCGCCTGTATAGGGACTGCTCATACCAATTATTGTAAAGTCCAAACACCATTCCCTGTTGTAGTGGTTTGGTGGTGTTTTTACTTTGCTTTTTTATGTATATATATATATATATATATATATATCAATTTTTAATAAATACTATACTATGAGCATTTTTTTCTGGCATTGGTGATCCTTCTGTCTGACTTGATGAGAGTAAGCAGTTTCTCTGATGGCTTAACCTGTGAGGTTGGAAGATCCACCACATCCATAGAACAGATGTACCTTCACAAGGAAGACTAGTGACCATTGAATGCGATTCTGCTGTATTATAACATAGGCAGCAACTGGTTCTGGTGAGTTTGCACTTTGTATATTTGGTGGAGGCAACACACAGATGATGATTTGATGAAATTGCAGATAAATCTCACTGGAACTGTTTCATTTGCACATAAGGACTTTAATTAAAAAATTGTGCTTGCATTTATTTGATTCAATACTAAAATATTTTTTGTTTATGCACTTTTGTTATACTTGTTGAAGAGTTTTATTACCATAATTATTTATATAGCACATTTTTTTTCCTTTTTATGTCATTTTGGTGTTTGTATATTGACACTTAATGCATGCTGCTATTTCCAGACCATTTAATCACTGACACCTGACCATTTAGATAACCTACTCAACTGAAAGGGGCCATGCTGCAACTGTGCGGTGGGGCACAATTTAGGGGTTAAAACACTCAATGAGGAGGCAACATACCACCTCCTCCCCACCTGTCACACACCCCCAATTTTCAGAAGG
This sequence comes from Glandirana rugosa, assembly GCA_018402905.1. NCBI lineage: Eukaryota > Metazoa > Chordata > Amphibia > Anura > Ranidae > Glandirana > Glandirana rugosa. Next base: position 1,265,010 of record BLSH010164238.1, on the reverse strand, counting down.
CAACACTAATGTAAGGGATTTCTTACAATGTGGTATAGGGAACACCACAATGCATCCATCCTCTTGTTTTCAATAAATAAAGCCCACTGCACCATTGTTTAGGCCCAGCTGAGAAACAAAATGCATAACTTAATCTAAAACAAATCTATTGAATCAATTTTTTGCCTACAGTTAGAACATTTTGCAATTAATCCACCCTCCTATTTCTGCAGTGCCTAGCCTCAGTTCCATGGTTTTCATCCCTACAAGTAATTAAAATTGATTCATGCCTTGCATTAATTGGTACCAATTTAGCATCTCACCTGGTAAATAATCACTTCAACCTTTCTTGAGCAAAGATCTGAAATAAACATCAGATCATTTATTAGGTCAGATATCAGATTCCTGAATAAAGGGCGATTGAGATTACAGACTCGGCTATATAAACGCTTCTGTTTATCATCTCTAATTTGGTCATACATCAGGTATGCAGTAGAGGGATTGTATAGGAAGATATACCGATGTTTCCAAATAGAGGAAGACTCATTCACTGCTATTGAATCCACTGTCTGCTCAGAATACTGGCATATCTCCATTGCCCTGGAATGTTAGTGCAATGTGCTAAACTATGCAGAATTAAATTGATTGCAAAGCTTTACCTTTTTTTTATATAAAATAACAAACGTTATACTTACTTGCACAGAGCAGCCCCGATTCTCCTCTTCTAGGGTCCCCTTTTGGCACTCCAAGCTCCTACCCCCCACTGAGTGCCCCCATATAAAATACTTTATATGGGGGCACTCATTTCGGCTCCTTCTTGAACCACTCTGTCTGCGTCTATTGACACAGACAGCATGACTCTGCCCCACCCCCTCGTCACAGCCAATGGCTTCTGCTGTTATCAATCTGCCCAATGAGGAGGAAGAGAGGGGGGAGAGTCGCTGCTCTCAAGCACAGAGCAAGATTGAGATTAGGCTCAGGTAAGTATAAGGGGGTCAGATCGGATGGCGGCGAGTGTAAGCGGACATGTGTCCACTGACATCCACTGCTCCATAGAGGAGACTGCAGGGTCTGATCAGGTCCACCTGAAAAACTGACAGGATGGACCTGATCGGACAGCCCATGTGAAAGGGCCCTTACATATTGGCGTCTTTAAAAAGCAGCCATAGTCTGAGTAGAAAAGCCTGTCCCTGGCCAACATGTTGCAAATGAGGACCCTTGTTGACTCACAACTAGAGGTCTGCCAATATCAAAGCTCATGCTCCCCACTGATTGGAAATCTCTAGATGAGAAGGGGTCATATCACATATCTGCAAAGAGATCACTGCTTCCACACAGAGAGCAATAGTCCTTTTCTGCAGCATGCTGGCAGAGGACAGGGCTTCTTCCTCAAGCTGTAGCTTCTTTCTAAAGAAAACCAACTTTAAAACTTTGAACGCCTTTTGTTTTGGAATTTATTTATCTTATGTAACCCCTTTGTGTCCAGCCTATGCCTTCCTTCGTATTAGGCACTCTCTTCATTAGTGGGGTGTCCTTTGGATACACCCGAATAATACCATATCCATAATTTTTGGTTTTTATCAACGCATATATTTTTTAGGCTTTCTCTATGTTTAGTGGTGGTGCATATTTGTTATGCGTTCCCACCACTAAGGGGAGCCCATTCCATTTATTAGTACATTTGCATTTTTGTCAACGCATTAAACTAATTAATTTTAAAATATTTTTTCCATAGAGGTTTATATTTTTACTAATTCATAGCTTGGAGTCCGGCTGGTGTGACTTCATATTCGGCGATTTGCCAAGTTTTAACAGTGTATTAGCAGCCAATGAGTTGACACGATTGGCTGTAAGTGACAGTGGAGTCCTATAAATAGGAAGTGAAGAGACAGGGATCACATGACCCCTTGATGACGTCAGCTCGTACGCTGATGAAACGCCGCATCGGGAAATGAGACTGTGACTCGTCACTTCCGCTGTCAGCAACACAGGGTGATAATTTTTGGCGCCCCCTGTTTCAGTTTTTATACTTGTTACTGCTTGTACCGCTCTTAGTTTGAGAAATAAACGCTTCGTACTTCACTATCGGGCTACCCTTTCTTTTCCATCCTTTTGTACTGAAGACCAGGGAATCCTTTCTACCCCAGCAGCAGCTGTCCCAGGACGTAGGAGGAATCGAGCACACACCCACTACCACAAGGCGCTGTTAGATTCCTGTGACGGGAATCCATCTCATCTGGTAAGTGGGATGTGTGATCAGGGTGCCTGGTGAAGGATCACTACGGAGTGGCACAGCGTTTGTCCACAGGTCCAAAGTATGTTGCACTATCCTGATCCTGCAATAACTGATATTGTCACTGTTCACTTTTGGGCTGGTTGGAGTTTGAACATTTTGGCACTTTCTTGCACATTACCAAAGTACTGTTTGCACATTGGATACAGTTACTGTTAACTTTAGATCGGTTGGAGTTCGAATGTTCTTGGCATTTTTTGCACAATACTTTGCACTGTTTGCACTATTTATGTGGATCACTTTAACAGACTCTGCTTTTGCACTTTGTTTTGTTTTTTTTTTGCCTATTTTGCACTTACTGTATTCATGTTAGATATTTATGTGGCTTAGGATTTAGTCCACACTATTTGTTACACAATATCACACAGCAATAGTATTGTATGTATGCACATTTATTAACTCATAGCATTAGCACTTTATTGGTACACACAACCTATGTGCCTATAACGTATCAAAACACACATTTGGGATAGGGGGTCCATTACATCTACGGGAGCCAGGAAGAGCGTGGATGTTTATTCATTTTATGCCTTCCTTTAAGTGGGTCCATATGCCCAGGGGGGTGGGACGGACTTCCCCATAATATTACCACTGACTCCTGATCATAAAAAGAAACTAAGAGCCAGGGGCGTAACTACAAGGGTTGCAGGGGTTGCCATTGCAAACGGGTCCGTGTTCCAGGGGGCCCGTGTGCCTCCCTTGTACACCTGGATAGGAGGTGTTAGGAAGATAGCCTTCTTGGCCGTTTCCGGCTCTCTGTGCGCGTTCGCGTGCGCACGCGCCAATGGCGCCAATAGCGGCCATTTAAGTTGTACAGCACCAGGAAACAGGTGCTGTCCGTTCTACAGTGTTCCAGTGTGTTCCAGTGACCCATTTACCAAAGACTTCCTGTATCTGTGACCCGGCTTGCCTGACCTTGATTGAACTCCACCTGCAACAACCCTCTGCCTGTTTACGACCACGCTTCTGCCTGACCCCCCTGTACCTCAGTTTGCCTGCCTGTTAGCGACCCTGCCTATACCCGACAACTCGCTTGCCTGCTCCCTTGTACCGCACCAGCCAGCCTGTACCGACCAAGCCTCTGTCACCACTCTTCTGTCTGCACGAGCTCCTGGAGGATCCTTTTAACACCACCTGCATCCGCACCAGCCCTCATGCCCCCTGTGCTCCTTAATCTCCTGCCTTCTCTATCAGGGGTTCCCGAACCAGGGCCGTAAGAGTGGTTGCCCTCTGCAGACTCCATCACCTGGGTACAGGGTACTAACATTTTTAGGTAAAGTTGATCCAGGGTGAATCCGATTGCCTCTCGGGGAATCAGGAAGGAATTTTTACCCCCGTTATAGCAAATTGGATCACGCTTTGCTGGGCTTTTTTGCCTTCCTCTGGATCAACTGTGGGTGAAGGATTGTATATGGGATTATTTGGTTGTATATATATATATATATATATATATATATATATAAATGTTTTTTTTTTTTTAACTGGATGGACTTGTGTCTTTTTTCAACCTGACCAACTATGTAACTATGTAAGTATGTAACCAGGTACGTGACAGAAACGGACAGCCATGTCTGAGTCTGAGCAGGGGCCCTCTGCGCTGCATGAACTCTGTCAGCATTTGGACGGTCTCTCTCAAGCCGTACAACATCTGCAAGCAGACTACACCCAGCTCCAGACCCAGCTCCTGGAATTTGCCTCTTTTGCCCCATCGGGGGCTTGTCAGCTTGCAACGGAACTCACAGAGCCCTTGCCAGAACGATTCTCAGGGGACCGTAGGAAGTTCAGAGCCTTCCGCTCTGCCTGTGAACTTTATCTCTGCCTGCAGCCCCACACCTTTTCCCTGGAAACCACAAAGGTGGGGCTGGTGATTTCCCTACTTCAGGACGAGCCCCAACTATGGGAACGGGTCGGTAAATTTGTAATATACCGGCTCCTTCCTTTTTTTTTTGTTTCAATCTTTTTATTGAGTTTGAAAATGAAGTATTGATACAGATAAACTAGCGGACGCAGCCGCCACATTGTTTAGTCAGTGGACTTGTCAAATATAGTAAATTAACAAAGGCAAAGGAAACATAGGATAAATAAACAAACAAACAAACATAGATGTTTCCAATACAGTTTGAGTCAGTACTAACCTAACACTTAGCATATGTGGGTCAATGCTTAGTGTATAGTCATTACTAGGTGCTTCTTAATATAGAGATTGTGGATATAACAAGGCATATAAGAAGGAAGATGTAACCCTAAAGCTTATATTTATTATTACTTGTATTTTAAATGTGATACCATGTTTCCCATGGTTTCCACGTATTTTCGAAGGCACGGAAGGTTTTTTGTTGTAGTGCTATAGATTTTTCATGTAGAAAGTGGGTGTGTGACAGCCTCTGAAGGATTTGGGGCCTGGGTTAGTTTCCAGTGTCTGGTAATTGTTAATTTGGCAGATAGTAGAATGTTGGCTACAATACCTCGGTACTGGACTGGAAATTTCTCAATGCCTCGGTTCAGTATAGCTAATGCTGGGCATTCAGGGGTTAGTATGCCCGTTATTTCTGAAATTATTTGAAATATTTTCCTCCAGAAGCTGTGAATGCTACGGCAGGCCCATAGTATGTGCATTATGTTACCCGGGTCACCACATCCACGCCAGCACAGGGGTGAGCATGATTCATACATTTTGGCTAATCTGCTAGGGGTGAGATATCACCTGAGTGTCACTTTAAGTGCTAGTTCCCAGTGGTTAGCGCAGTGTGTTGTAATTTGGCTATAATGGATTGCATGGATCCACTGGGAATCAGAGAAAGAAGTTCCTAGATCCGCCTCCCATTTGGTCATAGGCTTAGTTTTGGTGAATGTCTTTTTGTCTTGTAGAAGGATATATACGAGCAAGGTCCCTTTGGAGGTGTTTGAAGAGTCGAAGTAGGATTGCCAAATCTTAGTATGTACGCATATATTGGGTGGAGGAAAATTAATTAAATAGTGGTAAATACGGTATAAGGTATAGAATGAGTTGTGAGGGAGTTTATACTCATCCATGATAGTGTTTGCTAGTTTAGGTTTGCCTCCTAGGATAAGGTCATCAATCCAATGAATGTTATACTTACTCCAGTTCTGCATATTGATATCTGGGATCAAATGTTCTAGTGTGGTAAGTGGCAATTTTATTCTAACGGAGTGGGAGGGTTTAACTGGTAAGTCCATCAAAACTCTCCATGTAGTCAGAGAAGCTTTAGATGTTAAGGGCATATTGGAGATGTTAAGTTGCTTCCAAGAGTCAGCATACAGTAGGGAGCATGGGCTAGAGTTTTTATTAAGGCTTTTTTCGATATCTAGCCATAGTGGTTCAGCTTGGGGGTTGAACCAATGTTTTAGATGGTCTAAATGGACTGCCGTGTAATAGTCCTTTAGTTCTATCATGCCCATGCCCCCCACCGCTCTGTGTTTAATTAGGTGGGCATGTGAGCATCACGCTCTTTTTCCCTGCCATACAAATTTTTTTCAGTTGGGAGTTCAGGGTTCTCATATGGTGCTGTTGTGGAGGGATATGTAGAGTCCTAAAAATATACAGGATCTGCGGAAGAATTAACATTTTATAAGCAGCCAGTCTCCCGCCCCAAGATAATTCTACTTGAGCCATTTGTTTTAATTCTTTCTCGATTTTAGTAATTAAGGGTTTGTAATTGTTTTCAGCTAGGGAGTCACATTTAGCTGTTATTTTTATACCTAGATAAGATATACCTGTTTCTGTCCAGGTGTACGGCAGACTCTCTTTCGGCTCCTTCCTTTTCTGAATGTACAGAGTCAGTGGTTGGTACCAATTGGTTCACTCATAACTGAAGCATAGTAAACTATTTTTACCATACTTCCATTTCTGATTGAATTGAAAGCACGGTACACAGCTATTCGTTTATTCGGTGGGACAGTAATAAAGAGACCCGCAATAAGAATAAAGGGCTCCAGGATCAGTGGGAAGGGCCCTGGCCAGGGGGGCCCTTCATAATTTCTTGCACCGGGACCCTGAAGGTTCTAGTTACGCCTCTGCTAAGAGCTGTCTATGGCAGATAGCAGGACATCAGCTGTACATGGATGCATATGTGTGCTGTTTGGGCGTTAAAACCCACCCTCTTTGTTGCAGCACATATGCATTATGTAGGCAGCAAGAAGTTACACTAAAAGTTAAGTCGGGCTTTAACTCCTTTCCTCACAGCAGCATATACTCTTTTTTCCTTGGGACATTTTGCTAAATTTTTGGGCTAAAACCATTGTAATCAATAAGGTGGTGAAAGAAGGTGAAAAGAAGGTGTTTTTTTTTAGGATGCAGGAGGCTTTAAAGGGCTGCTAAGGGCTCCTTTCATCACCCTTCCTTTCCTAAGAAGCTCCTTTCATCTATCTTGGGCCTGTTCTTGGGTCAACAAAGGATTATTCTTTGGTTAACCTTAACCCTTTATTAGCAAAGTTTAATTGTCATGTTGACACTCTCATGCTCATCACAAGGCTTTGTTGATACAAAGACATGTGATCAGCAATATGATATGATGGTATGGATTGGGGGGGGGCGCCATTTTTTTCACGTTTTTCTATTGCCAATTTTTTTTACCATTCAGCCGCATTGACAGCTGATGATTCATCCGTTGCTGAGAACGCAGCGGTCGGCTTCACGGCCTTGCTCCTTAAGAATCAGCTATGCACTATGCAGTGCATTGTGGTGCACTCGGTGGGCGAATATCCCGCCAACCGCTCTGCAAATTTGGATCATCGCTGAACAGGCGATGTTTGAGACAAACTTTTTTTTTCCAAACTGTTGGCCCAACTCTAGTAAGCACTTATTATCACATTGCTTTGCTGATAAACAAACTCATGCCAGTTACATTCAGCACTGAGTTTTCACAGCCGTGTGCTCCTATTTTAATGTATAACTCATTTTATCTTGTCATGTGGCATGGAAAAATTGTTGACTACTTTTGATTCAATTTTGTTGGAAGAAGAGAAAAAAAAATCACTGTTTTGGAAGCAAAATCAAGTTAGTGATAATGCCTGCTTAGCCCTACTAATCCCATTGCAGGAAGAAGCTAACTCTTTCTATCTGTCACACTTCTTTGAATTGGTTAATTGTTTATGTTGCTTTATTAAAGCCAGACTGATATAAAGGTCTCAGTATTTATAGCTCAGAAATGTCTGAGCATTGTATAATTTATGGGAAACCCCGGTGTAACGAGGTGAACACAACGTATTGTAAATGAGCTCCCTTGTCAACCTTGATCGATGAATATATATCCTACACCAGTGAAATTAATAGGGCCTTTTACTACATGGTTGTAGACCATCAAGCGAGATAGAATTAATCAATACACCCAACAAACAGCACCTATATGGAAAATAAGAAGATTCCCCTCAGAAACACAGTGATGGATTACAATGGGTTTTATTGGAATAACACTTGTGGATAAGCATTACATTCTGTTTACGCACTTTACATCGGAATATATGAGTCTGGGGTCAACAGTTCTCAAACTTTTCCAGCAAGGCCTGCCTGGCTCACTATTTTATACATTATCAGTAAAAACTAGAACTAATTCTAAAAAGTCATACCAAATATTACTGGTATAAGCATTATATATTGCAACTGCAGCATAAATTACACCCCAAACTGCAAACTGAATTAAAAAGAAGAAAAAATTGAAGCACTTTGGAATGCCACATCCCTGCATAGTTAGCAGCTCAAGGCTGTCCATAGAAATAATATCGTTTTATGGCAAAAATGATTTTGTTTAGGAGCCTAATCCCCTTTCACTCTACAATAAAGCGTACCTGTAGGTAAAATAAATGCAGTGCCTTGAAAAAGTATTCATACCCCTTGAAATTTTCCACATTTTGTCATATTCCAACCAAAAACGTAAATGTATTTTATTGGGATTTTATGTGATAGACCAACGCAAAGTGCCACATAATTGTGAAGTGGAAGGAAAATGATAAATGGTTTTCAAAATGTATTACAAATAAATATGTGAAAAGTGTGGATTTAGGTCTGGACTTTGACTGGGCCATTCTAACACATGAATGTACTTTGATATAAAACATTCCATTGTAGCTCTGGCTGTATGTTTAGGGTCGTTGTCCAACTTTTCTTCAGCAAAGTACAATCTGATTGGAGAACAGCAGTACAGAGTTGAGGAGGTGGAGACTTTACTCGGCTCCTGGCGGCAGTTGGGGATAGAAGCTGCACTTCCAAAATGACACAGGCAGCTGCAATTGCAGTGCTGGGACCCGAGGCACTAACCAGGGCTTGAGGGCAGAAGCTTTGGGTGCCCATCACTACTACACAGGTGCCGGTTGAGGAAGTGAGCACTTCCTCTCTTGGCTTCTGTGTTAAATGAAAGGTTAGAGAGGAGAGGGATGTCAGAGGTGCCAGAACAGAGTTCCGGCTGAAAAAAAGCCCTGCCCTGCCGTATCCGAGTCCCAGCCTGCCTAGACAGTAAACAGACCGGGACAGCAGGACTGACACTATTATACTCCGGAAACTGTGACTGTGTGGCTCCTGTCTCGATCCCACAGCTGAAATAGCCTGCGCCACTGACATAAGCTCGGTGTGGGGGGGTTTAAACCCCCCTAACGCTCCCTTATCTACGCCCCTGGGTTTATACCATGACACAATCATTAGGGTCAGCCTGTGGAAGGACCCCTGGGAAGTTCTCCTATATAAGCCTATCGAAAATGCCCTTTGTTGCTAATGCATGCTCATCTCATATATACAGTATCTCACAAAAGTGAGTACACCCCTCATATTTTTGTAAATATTTTATTCTATGTTTTCATGTGACAACACCGAAGAAATGACACTTTGCTGCAATGTAAAGTAGTGAGTGTACAGCTTGTATAACAGTGTAAATTTGCTGTCCCCTCAAAATAACTCAACACACAGCCATTAATGTCTAAACAAAATGGCAACAAAAGTGAGTACATCCCTAAGTGAAAATGTCCAAATTGGGCCCAATTAGCCATTTTCTCTCCCCAGTGTCATGTGACGCGTTAGTGTTACAAGGTCTCAGGTGTGAATGGGGAGCAGGTGTGTTAAATTTGGTGTTATCGCTCTCACTTTCTCATACTGGTCACTGGAACTTCAACATGGCATCTCATGGCAAAGAACTCTCTGAGGATCTGAAAAAAAGAATTGTTGCTCTACATAAAGAAGGCCTAAGCTATAAGAAGATTGCCAAGACCCTGAAACTCAGCTGCTGCATGGTGGCCAAGACCATACAGCAGTTTAACTGGACAGGTTCCACTCAGAACAGGCCTTGCCAAAGAAGTTGAGTGCACATGCTCAGCATCATATCCTGAGGTTGCCTTTGGGAAATAGACGTATGACTGCTGCCAGCATTGCTGCAGAGGTTGAAGGGGTGGGGGGACTCAGCCTGTCAGTGCTCAGACCATACGCTGCACATTGCACACTGCATCAAATTGGTCTGCATGGCTGTCGTCCCAGAAGGAAGCCTCTTCTGATTCAAACAAAAGCCTGCAAACAGTTTGGTGAAGACAAGCAGACTAAGGACATACATTACTGGAACCATGCCCTGTGATCTGATGAGATCAAGATAAACTTATTTGGTTCAGATGGTGTCAAGCGTGTGTGGTGGCAACCAGGTGAGGAGTACAAAGACAAGTGTGCCTTGCCTACAGTCAAGCATGGTGGTGTGAGTGCCATGGTCTTGGGCTGCATGAGTGCTGCCAGCACTAGGGAGCTACAGTTCACTGAAAGAACCATGCATGCCAACATGTAATGTGACATTCTGAAGCAGAGCATGATCCCCTCCCTTTGGAGACTGGGCCGCAGGGCAGTATTCCAACATGATAACGACCCCAAACGCACCTCCAAGTTTACCACTGCTTTGCTAAAGAAGTGGAGGGTAAAGGTGATGGACTGGCCAAGCATGTCTCCAGACCTAAACCCTAATGAGCATCTGTGGGGCATCCTAAAACATGAGGTGGAGGAGCGCAAGGTCTCTAACATCCACCAGCTCCGTGATGTCATCATGGACGAGTGGAAGAGAACTCCAGTGGCAACCTGTGAAGCTCTGGTGAACTCCATGCCCAAGACGGTTAAGGCAGTGCTGGAAAATAATGGTGGCCACACAAAATATTGACACTTTGGGCCCAATTTGGACAATTTCACTTAGGGATGTACTCACTTTTGTTGCAAGCGGTTTAGACATTAATGGCTGTGTGTTGAGTTATTTTGAGGGGACAGCAAATTTACACTGTTATACAAGCTGTACACTCACTACTTTACATTGTAGCAAAGTGTCATTCCTTCAGTGTTGTCACATGAAAAGGTAGAATAAAATATTTACAAAAATGTGAGGGGTGTACTCTCTTTTGTGAGATACTGTGTATATATATATATATATATATATATTGGACCTTGAAGAAGGGGCCACACTCCGAAAGCTTGTCCTGAAAAATTGTATGTTAGTGCAAATAAAAAAAGTATCACAGACAGTACTCAATTTTCTCTGGCACAATTGCACTAATACGGCTACAATCACCTCAAGCATTATTTAAGATATTGCTTATAGCTGCATGAAGAAGCAGTTAACCAACCTGATCACAAAGGAAACACAGGTCAACAGTGACATTTTCTTTCTTTCAAGATGCAAAAAGAGGAATCTCATACCACAAGGTCTCCGGATTAAAAATCCTTGTGCAAATACACTGAACTCTCCTTATGCAGAAGGACTCTGCAGACATACCAGTGAAAGATTAAGGAACAACCTCATTCATAAACTGTATAGTAAAAGGGAATCAATCAGGAAACAAAGCAGTTGGTGTTTGAAACCTCAACATCACTGGACCCTACAAGCATCAACCATATTAAGAATGAAATTGAAACCTTGCAAAGACAACTACAAAAACTTGCCATGAACAGGAAGCAAAAAAAACTCCAAAAGCTACACCAAGAACAGACCTATTGGATACAACCTAAACAGCATAAAACAAACACTACTTCTATAACTCCTGCTATCAGCGACTTGGAACCCAATCCAGAATCCCCAGGTATCCCTTGTGTAAATGTTGACCTGACTGAAAATGGATATTACAGAGGAACTTGGAACCATAAATTTGTCAAATCATGAACTTTCTACACCAGAAGTAACAGTTCTCTCCAAAGGCCTCACATTTTGCCCAACCACCAAATTGGATAATTTATAGGTGTGGTCAGATATGAAGGAATTCTTCAGGAGACTAAGGCTCACATAATACTTTCACAGTAAAGAAAGCAATCCAGGGACAATAGGAGGCGACAAAAAGAAAAAGAACAGCAACTTCACACCTCCACAAGGACGCAACCCCAAATTGGACACCTATATTGACAGCTTCAGGTTGCGAGTCACATCCCTGATATCTACCCAGCAAAAGAAAATATTATACAACCTTTCACCACTGGAGAAATCAGACCGTAACCATCAAACCAGCAGATAAAGGAGGAGCAGTCCTTGTAATGGATACAGACAAATATATACAAGAGGGCCAGAGGCAGTTGGCAAATACTACTTACTACAAAAAACTGGACTATGATCCGACCCAGGATTTTGCCAAGCAATTAAAAGGTCTTATTACAACAATGCCAAGCCACCTACATTCAGAACTTATCAATGTTATTCCAGATAATCCAGAAATTGGAGACTTCACTTGCTACCCAAGATTCATAAGCCAGGGTATCCAGGCAGACCTATCATAACAGGTATGAATACACTTACTGAACATATCTCAGGCCTTGTTGAAAATATGTTAAAACCGTTAGTCATGAACACTGCGAGTTTCCTGCAAGACACCATTGATTTTCTTAACAAGCTCAACAATATACAACAATTACCACCTAATACACTTCTAGTCACTATGGATGTGGAATCTCTGTACAGTAACATCCCTCACAAGGATGGATTGGCTTCTTGTCACAGATTCTTATCATCCTCACCAAATGACAAATACACTGCTAAGGATGTTACACAGCTCATCAAATTCATTCTCACACACAACTACTTCACTTTCAACAATGGCATCTATCTCCAGGGTATGGATACTGCTATGGGAAGTAAAATGGTACCCCAATATGCAAATGTATTTATGGCTGACCTGGAGGAAAGATTCCTGAACAGCATACAATATAAGCCATACAGATATTATCGTTATATTGATGATATCTTTATGATATGGACAGAAGGTAAAGAAAATCTAAAACAGTTTGGCTCATTGATCAACACCTTTCCCCATCTATCAGACTAAAAATGGATTATTCAAACACACATGTCAATTTCCTAGACACTACAGTGTACATCAGGGATGACAAGCTTCACACTTCGTAATACAGAAAACCGACTGACCGATGCAGCTATCTCCATAATTCCAGTTTTCACCCCCAACACACTAAACGGGCCGTCATACACAGCCAGGCCATCAGATACTACCGAATATGTTCAGACCCAGAGGACAGAGATAAACATCTCAGAACACTGGCAGACTCCTTCTATAAGAAAGGGTACAAAGACAAAACCATCAACAACAGCATAAACATGGCCTTGAAAACCTGAAGAGAAAATTTCCTCCAATACAAAGAGAAAAAAACAGATAACCGTGTACCTCTAGTCACTACATACAACCCAGCACTAGAAGCGATAAAAAATATAATCAAAGATTTACAACCCATTATAACACAAGATGAAACTCTGAAAGAAATATTCCAACAACCCCCAATATTGGCTTTCAGGCAACCACCCAATCTCAGACAAAAACTAATCAGCAGGAAACTTCCCAAAGTCCCAAATAATGGAAGCAAACCCTGCAATAAAAAAGGTTGCAAACTCTGCAACCAGATCAATCTATCCAAAAGTGTCACACACGCAAATGGGACCTTCAATGTCATGGGATCATACAGCTGTACCTCTAGTAATGTGGTATACCTCATTCAATGCAGTAGGTGCCACAAAGGATCTTATGCTGGGGAAACAGGACAGAAATTACAAACAAGGATGAATTTACACAGACATTCCATCAAGGAACATAAAGAAGATGATTTCTGCATACCGGTGGGACATCATTTTTCACAATCGAACCACAGTATTGAAAACCTCAATGTTTTAGTTCTTAAAGGGGATTTCAGAACTATCCAGGAAAGGAAAACGTTTGAACTAAGAATGCTTCTTCTTTTTGACACAAAAGAAAAATCTTTAATCTTAGATATAGGTGTTCTTACTCATTATTCTAAAGTTTTACAACCCCCTCTGTGACTATCACACCCTCCCCAGTCTATAGTTCTGCCTGTCTTATCTCACTATCTCTGCAGCTAGCTTCATTACCCTTTGCCTTATACATTGATTTGTATTTGTTTGTTTTTCCTCATTTTCCTTTCCCTCTGAGGTTTTTTTTTTCTCTTTTTTTTCTTCTTTTTTTTTTTTTTAACATTCGGATAAAACTGTTGTGAATCAGTACTGCTTGGACCTTGAAGAAGGGGACACACCCCGAAAGCTTGTCCTGAAATATTGTATGTTAGTGCAAATAAAAAAAGTATCATGGACAGTACTCAATTTTCTCCATCTTTTGGAAAGTCTTCCTAGAAGATTAAAGGTCTCAAACTTTAAAGAAGAGAAGGTGTCAACTCCATGATAAAAGCTATGGTTTTAGAATGGAATATACAACAAGTTCATATGGTGTGATGGTCAGATGTCTACAAAATCTTGGCCATGTGGTGAAAATAAACACATAGGCTACAGAGCCCATTACATTGGACTACTCTAAAGTAGATAGACACAACTGAGTGTTTTTTTATCTTATGTCTCATTATTTAAATGATGTCCCGTGAGGATCTGCCAATTGTAACTGATTCTAGAGCACACTACATTGTCAATTACACATGCAAATATCTTACAGATTAGTAACAGAACTGGGACTTCTTTCATACAGAGATTAAATTCAATCAGTCTAAGAGGAATGAAGATTTGCTTTAATATGTAATGAATTACTGTGTGCACTTGACTGTGATGATTGAATATTTTATGGCTTAAAAAGATTCCCAAGAGACCATCTTTAAAAATCCATAAAGTACTGGGAATTGTTTTGTAGTGGGGCAAAGGAATATTAACCATGATAAAGTATACATAGAAAAATCATCATCTTAAAGCTGAACCTCGGGCACAAAAACTTTCTTTTAAATGTATTTCTTAATAGTCAAAAAGAATATCAATCCGCTTTGTGTGCACCAATTGCCTTAGGAAACCCAGATATTGCTTGATAAAAGTAGTGGTGACATCATCACTGTGCTGGACATAGCCTGTGCAGAGGGTAGAGTAGACATGTGCAGTTCGTTTCGTTCCAAATTAATATTCAGACAAATTTTTCATTATTCGGATATATCCGAATCTCCAAATTACAATATGAATAAAGTTTACTGAATGTTCCGAATAACAAAATTAAATTCGACGAATTCCGAATATGAATTCCAGATACGAATTCCGAATACGAATCGAACAAATCAAATGAATTTAACTAAACAAATTAACTAGATTAACGAATCAAAACAAAACAAAACAAAACTAATTTTTTTGTCATGCACATGTCTAGGGTAGAGCTGTGGGAGGGACCCAGTAGGCTCCACCTACTACAGGCTGCCTGCAGAAAACTACTGGAGGGGGCAGAGACAAGACCAGTCACCCTGCATTAGGAGAGAGAGAAGCAGTGACCGGTCTTTGTTACAGGCAGTTCCTGGAAAGTATGTGGTTTGCATGAGATTTGCACATAGATATGGAAGAAATACACAAAGCACACCAAGGTCCAAGAAAATATACACAGATATGACTCTTGTACAGTATTTAGACAATTGTTCTTAAGTCTGGAATTCAGCATAAAAAAATCTGTAAATTTTGCACCAACACCACAGAGGTTACCATTTATTTAAATAAAGAATCCTATTGTGAAAAGCCACATACAGTGCCTTGAAAAAGTATTCATATCCCTTTACATTTTCCACATTTTGTAATGTTACAACCAAAAATGTAAATGTATTTTATTGGGATTTTCTGTGATGGACCATCACAAAGTGGCACATAATTGTGAAGTGGAAGGAAAATGATAAATGGTTAAATAAATATCTGAAAAGTGTGGTGTGCATTTGTATTCAGCCTCTCCCCCCCCCCCCCCCAGCAATTTTCAAGTTTTGCCACAGATTCTCAATTGGATTTAGGTCTGGACTTTGACTGGGCCATTCTAACACATGAATATGCTTTGATCTAAACCATTCCATTGTAGCTCTGTATGACCATTCTTTTGCAGACTCTAACAGGTTTTCTTCTAAGATTGCCCTGTATTGGGCTCCATCCATCTTCCCATCAACTCTGATCAGCTTCCCTGTCGAAGAAAAGCATCCCCACAACATGATGCTGTCACCACCATGTTTCACGGTGGGGATGGTGTGTTCAGGGTGATGTGCAGTATTCGTTTTCTGCCACACATAGCGTTTTGATTTTAGGCCAAAAAGTTAAATTTTGGTCTCATCTGACCAGAGCACCTTCTAACACATATTTGCTGTGTCCCCCACATGGCTTCTCGCAAACTGCAAAAGGGACTTTTTATGGCTTTCTTTCAACAATGGCTTTCTTCTTGCCACTCTTCCATAAAGGCCAGATTTGGGGAGTGCACAACTAATAGTTGTCCTGTGGACAGATCCTCCCACCTGAGCTGTAGATCTCTGCAGCTTCTCCAGAGTTACCATGGGCTCCTTGGCTGCTTCTCTGATTAATGCTCTCCTTGTCCGGCCTGTCAGTTTAGGTGGTACCATGTCTTGGTAGGTTTGCAGTTGTGCCATACTCTTTCCATTTTTGGATGATGGATTGAACAGTGCTCCATGAGATGTTCAAAGCTTGGGATATTTTTTTATAACCTGACCCTGCTTTAAACTTCGCCACAACTTTATCCCTGATCTGTCTGGCGTGTTCCTTAGTCTTCATGATGCTGTTTGTTCACTAAGATTCTCTAACAAACCTCTGAGGGCTTCACAGAACAGCTGTATTTATACTGAGAATAAATTACACACAGGTGGACTCTATTTACTAATTAGGTGACTTCTGAAGGCAATTGGTTCCACTAGATTTTAGTTAGGGGTATCAGAGTAAAGGGGGCTGAATACAAATGCACACCACACTTTTCAGATATTTATTTGCAAAAAAATTTGAAAACCATTTATCATTTTCCTTCCACATCACAATTATGTGCTACTTTGTGTTGGTCTATCACATAAAATCCCAATAAAATACATTTATGTTTTTGGTTGAAACATGGTAAAATGTGGAAAATTTCAAGGGGTGTGAATACGTTTTCAAGGCACTGTATACAGTTAGGACAGGAACAGTAGCATTAACATACCTGTATAACCGGCTATGGATCAATGACAAGAATGATGTAAATGATACAGTAGTACAAGATAAAGTTGCTTACATAAACAGAGGGATAGGCTTAAGACACAGAGCACTGGGGTCAATAGTGTGTAATGCACAGAGTGCAGTGATCAGGAGTAAGTAACACACATACAGCAGCATAGGTGTGCACAGCGTATTGCATTAGGGTGTGCACCCCAAATTTATAAAAACATAGACAGTGTCAGTAGGGCAAAGGACAGTGTCAGTAGTTTTTTATTATTATTATTTTATTTATTTATTATTTTTTTACATTTTTTTAGGAGCCCTATTGGGGGGCTTTGGTGAAATATCAGCAGGGGAATCTGCACCACACTGGGGTGATTAGGGTGTGCCCAGGCACACCCCCTGCACACGCCTATGGACAGCAGGGGTCAGGAGTGTGTAAGACATGGACAGCAGGGGATAGGAGTTTGTGATGTACAGAGCACAGGGGTCAGGAGTAAGAAAAGCACAGAGTTCAGGGGTCAGGAGTCTGTAAGATACAGGGGGAAGGGGTCAAGGCTGCAGAAGACACAGAAAACAGAAGCACGAGTACAACAAAAATTTACTTCTGTCCCCAAGCCAAGCCCCATCTCTATGTGTGCAGAACCTAATGCACCCATCTGTACATGCACGGACAGCAGTCAGGAGTGCATAACAGACCGAGTACAGAGGTCAGGAGTATGTAATGCAAAGCATTCAGAAGTCAGTAGTGCATAAGACACAGAGAGCAGAGGTCAGGAATGCATAACACACAGAGTGCAGGGTTAGGAGTGCACAATATACAGAGTCAAGGGGCCAGGAGTGCACAATACACAGAGTGAAGGCAGGGCCGGTACAATGGGTGGATCGTAGGGGTATCTGGTGTCCCAGTATGCAGTGTGGGGGGCGCATTGGGAGCTTCCACATTCTCTTGCCTCAATGACAGGATAGACTGTCATTCTCCCTCATTCGCGGCACTGTTACAATCCTCACTCTGCCTTATCTCATTCTATTACCTGTGCAGTTATAAATCTGTGTCCTGCAGCCTGTGCCGGTCCCTCTATGTGCTTTTACAATGCACACACAGAGGAAATCCGCCCTAGCAGAGCTCTCCTATGCAGTGCAGTAGTGATTACAGAGAACCAATCTTTTAGCAGCAGCCGACAGTGACAAGAGCAGCTGAAAGATCCGTTCTGTCTAATCACTACTGCAAAGCCTAGGATAGGGCTCTGAAATTCTGTGCTCCCCCTTTGGATGCTAGGTTCCTAACCTCCAGCTCCCAAAGGAGGACAGAACTTCCCGTTACACACTTTCTCATTCTCCAATTTCTCACTGTGACGCTACAGCCATGCTGCTTAATGTAGGGGGCACACTAATGTAAGGGGGGGGGTCACACTTATGTAAGGAGGAGGGCACATAAATGTAAAGGAGGAAGGGAGGGGGCACACTAATGTAGGGGTCAGGAGTGTGCAATACACAGTGTGTAGGGGGTCAGGAGTGCATAAGACACAGAAAGCAGGGGTCAGGAGTGCGTAACATAGAGTGTGGGTTTGGTAGTGCACAACATACAGAGTACAGGGATCAGGAGTGTGTAATACACAGAGTGCAGGGTTCAGGAAAGCATAACACACAGAGTGCAGGGGTAAGTAGACATGTGCAGAGCGAAAAAATGTGTTTAGTTTAGTTTCGATTCGTTATTTGCAAAAATTTGTTTAGTTAGATTAGTTTAATCTTAAGTTAGATTTGAATGTGTGTCTATACAGAGAGATACACTAGAGCCGTATTTACCCTTTCAGTGTGTCAGCACAGCATACTTTTGCATGGCCAGAGGACTTAGGCCTCATTCACACCAGGAGGTGCATTCGTGTGCTCACACTTTTATCATGTTCTTGTTGATTTCAATGGGCTGCGCTATGTGTGAGAAATGTGTAGAGAAAAGTACCAGCGCAATTTTTAAAATCGTACTCCACCAAAACACACGGTACCGCACTATCCTGCATTTTGGTGAGCACAAACCTCCATGCATTTGCTGAATAAGTGGGAGTGCCATTAGGAATTAGTGACACTCGTGTGCATTTTTATTTAGTGCAGGAAAACGCTCAATTTTGCACACGTTCCTCCAGTGCACCTGGTGTGAAGGAGCAGAATATGTAAACTCAACATTATATATTCCTGATATGTGACCGCTATACCATGTACTTGTATGAGAAAGTATACTGTTGTCTTTATGTTGCTTCCTTTGTGTGAAATCCATGGTGTTCCTGCCAGTGCCTCTACTTTTCTATGCATAACTGACCACACTAAGCAGTAGAACACAGCTGGCCAGTTCTTTAGCAATACTGAGAACTCAGCCTGTTCTCCTCCAATGATCAGACTTGTCCTGGCATGTCCCCCCCCCCAACCGCCGCAGCCATTCACGGGGAAGGTCCTTGTGCTGCTGTTTCTCCTTCCTCAGCTCTCTGAGCTCCTTATGCAGCTCAGAACAGAGAGCATGTGATCACTTATAAAAAATTGTTTTAGAATTCTAATTGTTTTCAAATTCAAATAATTTTCGAATTTGAACAGTTTTTGAATTCTAATAGTTTTCCAATTTCAAAGGAGAATGGGGTGGAGTGGAAAGTGGAGGAATAGAATGGAAAAAGATAGAATACAATACAGTAGAGGAGAATATAACAGAAAATGAAAGAATATAATGTGGTTGAGTGGAACAGAGCTGTTTTACTCTGTTGTATTCTATTCTTTTGTTTTCTGCTATATTCCATCCTCGTCTTTTGTTTTTTTTCTGTTCTGTTCTATTCCTTTATTTTACGTTCTATTTTGTTTTTTTGGAAAACTATTCAAATTCGCATTTGAAAACTTTTCGAATTCGAATTTCGTCCAAATTTTTTTATTGTTATTTTGGATTCGTTTAAATTCTGTACTATTGTAATTGTGTATTGTAAAACGAAAATTTGTCTGAAAATGCGCCTGACTTGGAACTAAACAAACTGCACATGTCTAGTGAGAAGTGCATAAGACACAGAAAGTAGGGGAGTACTGAGGTCAGGAGTGCATAGCTTACAGAGTACTGAGGCCAAGAGTACATAATGCACAGAGTTCAGGGGTCAGGAGTGCACAACACACAGAGTGCAGGGGTTAGGAGTGCACAATACAGAGCACAGGGGTCAGGAGTGCATAACATACAGAGCACAGGGGTCAGGAGTGCATAACATACAGAGCACAGGGGTCAGGAGTGCATAAAATACAGAGCACAGGGGTCAGGAGTGCATAAGACACAGAAAGCCGGGGTCAGGAATGTGTAACATACAGAATACAGGGGGCAGGATAGCATAACTCACAGAGTGCAAGGGTTAGCAGTGCTTAATACAGAGACAGGGGTCATGAGAGCAATAAGCACAGGTCAGTGTACAGAGTACAACAAAAAATTACCTCCTTCCCCACGTCAAAATAAATCCCCCCCTATAACCTACCCACATCATCAGTGCAGGTTTCCCCCCTCCCACGTGTACATTTTCCCTTCAATGGCACACTTCTCCTACCCGCAGCGGGAAGTGTTTTTCAATATGTAACGAGAGTGCTGCTGATTGTATGCCATACATTTGGTCACACCACTCGAGCATCTCCATATTCTTATAGATATTTTGCACAGAGCTCAATTTCTTTCATTTCTTTACATGGTATGCATGCTGAGAGATTTTCCAAGTTCCCCTAATTCCTCTGTCTCTAAGCATGACAGCTGGGTCTACAGTTTTCTCTGCATTTGCGCCGTATCCTGAAACCACCAGTATGTACACTTAATCCAGTACCAGGGGAGATCAAGCACGGAGATGTATGAGATTAGCATACGACTTGCCAGGGAATGGAGTCACGATTTTACTATAAAGCTTTCATCGAGTCATGGTTATACCTGGAAAAGCTCACGATCCGACTACAAGATACAAAAGATAGTAAAGGCTTTTGGGAGTTAGAAAATGTAAGTATCTTGTGCAAAAAAGAAACGTTCTTGCAAAACAAGAAACTAAGCAATATAGCAAATGGCTTTCATATTTTAGGCAACAGAGATGTTAAAGTGGAACTAAAAGGGGAAATTCTGTTTGTTTGCATACTTCCCCCTCTTTAGCAGTCAACACTTTGGGGGGGGGGGGGGGCGAGTACCTGGCGATGGCGATCTGAGCACAAGCTCGCCCACCTTCTGGGACACATCACAGGTCCAAGAAGACTGTGGGACCATTCACAAAGCACAGCACGGCTCATGTGTGCACAGTGGGAAGCTGGATGTGAAGCCACAAGGCTACCAGTTTCCCTTAGTTAACCACTTCAGCCCCAGAAGGATTTCACCCTTTAGGACCAGAGCACTTTTTGCGATTTGGCACTGCGTTGCTTTAACTGACAATTGCACGGTCGTGCGAAGTTGTACCCAAACTAAATTTGTGTCCTTTTTTTCCCACAAATAGAGCTTTCTTTTGGTGGTATTTGATCAACGCTGCGTCATTTCTGATCGGCACTATAAACAACAAAAGAGACAATTTTGCAAAAAAAAAAATATATATTTTTCTTACTTTTTGCTAAAATACAAATACAAAAAAAAAAGTCTAAAAAAAAATTTTTTTGGATCGGTTTTAGCCGATTTATATTCTTCCTCATATTTTTGGTAAAAAAATCGCAATCTGCGTTTATTGATTGGTTTGCGCAAAAGTTGCAGCGTTTACAAATGATGAGAATCAATTTCTGGGGTTTTTATTTATTTATTTATTTATTTTTGCTAGTAATGGCAGTGATCTGCGATTTTTAGCAGTACTGCGATATTGCAGCGGCCATGTGGGACCATTTTGACACTTTTTTGGGACCATTGGCATTTATACAGCGATCAGTGCTATAAAAATGGTAAAGGGGTTAACCTGGAGGGGGCGCTCTAAGGGTTAACTGTGTTCCCTAGACATGTTCTAACTGTATGGGGGCTGAGCTGGCTGGGAGAGGGGAGTGATCACGGCTTCCATATACAGGAAGCCTGTGATCACAGCCCCCCCCTCTGTCAGAATGGAGATCCGTGTTTACATACACAGACCTCCATTCTCCCACTGTGGCGGAGATCGAGCCCTGCCCCCCCCCCCCCGGAACACAGTGAGTGCACGAGCGTGCCTCCGGCGGCACGCACGCGCTCACAATACTAGTTATCGCGGCCGCCATCAGAATGATAGTGATTTGCTATAACGAGCCACTTTGTCGCTGTCATGCTGCGGCGGGCAGTCGGCAAGTGGTTAAGATGCCGGAGCATGGAGAAGAAGAAGAATCAGCTTGAGTAAGAACAGCGCAGAATCCATGGAGAGGTAAGTGTCCTCATATTAAGAGTCAGCAGCTGCAGTATTTGAGGCTCGGGTGCATCCGAGAGGAGAGAGAGAGATCCTGGAAGGAGAGGCACACGAGAGAGCAGAAAGAGGGCAGCAGGAGAGAGAACTGTCTGGGAGGACTACTGGTCGCAGCAAGTAGAGTGCTGGTGAGGGAGGACTGGGGAGAGACCTGGAGAGAGCTGGGAGTTTGTAGCTGGAGGAGGGTGCAGAACCAGTGGAGAGGACTGTGGAAAGGGCAGTGGAGAGGGGTTATTGCAGCCATGCTGGCTGGCAGGGCCTGAAGATAGCTATCTGGGAGTGGTAGCTGAAGAGAGGACAGCAAGCACCTGAACTTTTCTACACAAAGAGGCCCGAGGCCCCTGCCCGCAAAAGGCAGTCCACAAGGTCTGACTGAGTCAGTGTGTCAGGCCTACCCATGCGGTGCTAGCTAGTCTGGAGGAGTGATAGTCTGCAGCAAGGGAAGTGCTGGTGAGAGAGGAACAGTCTGCAGCAAGTGTTTGTGTTGGATAGAAGTGTATATACTGGAGTGTATAGGAGTCCTAAGCAAATTTGCACTGAATGTTCTTGGGCATCCCATAATTCCCAAATCCCTATCCAGCTTCAATACCCCTCAATAAAAAACAAAACAAAGCAATGGACTGATCTATGTCGCTGAGTGCCTGAGATGGATGTCTGGATGGACAGGGTGACAGGTGAACCACTACTTTCAGCAACCCCTATGGGGGCATGGCTACAGTATCTTTCTTTTATAAGCTAGTATTCTCCCTACCACCTGTGTAATGAAGATGAGCAAAGGCAGTCATGTTTGAAGTCCAACCTGGGTGACAACCATGCCTTCCTCCATAGATACTTCTTGTATCAGTATAGCAGCACCGCCAATAGGAAAGGAAGTAGGGACCACAATAAAAAGTTGACAGAGGTTCTTTATTCAAAGTAAAAAAAATGCTTTGTCTGCAGTTACACTTAAATGGTTGACGATAGAGAAGAAAGGTCCAGTCTTTCCACCTGGTATGTGACACTATGGCTGAGTCAGCCACTCTTTGATGACTTCATCTGCATGACCTAAACCAACCTGAAAATTAGTATAGTGAGTAACTCATTTTTTTTTTACATTCTTCATTGACCACCAATGTGAGTGACCACTTAATTTCCGGCCCCCATACTGGTGATTATTCTAAAATGCCTCCATATGTAGCACACTCTTGACCCCTGCACTCCTCACCCCTGCATTCTGTAGATAACACTCCATGACACCTGTAGTCTGTGTCTTACACACTCCTGACCCCTAAACTCTGTACATTACATGCTCCTGATCCCTGCACTTTGTGCGTCACACACTCCTGATCTCTGCACACTGTACATAACACACTCCTGACCCCTGCATTTTGTATGTTACACACTCCTGACCTCTACACTCTGTACATAACACACTCCTGACCCCTGCACTTTGTGTGTTACACACTACTGACCTCTACACTCTGTACATAACATACTCCTGACTCCTGCACTTTGTGTGTTACACACTACTGATCTCTACACTCTTTACATAACTCACTCGTGACACCTGCACTTTGTGTGTTACACACTCCTGACCTGTACACTGTACATAACACACTCCTGACCTCTCCACTCTGTACATAACACACCCCTGATCCCTGCACTCTCTGTGTTACCCAATCCTAATAACCTCTGCACTCTCTACATAACACATTCTTGACCCTTGCACCCTGTGCATAACTCACTTCTGACCTCTGTAGATAACATACTCCTGACCACTGCACTCTATCTGTTATACACGCCTAACCCCTGCACTCTGTGTTACACATTTTCACTCTATACATAGCACACTCCTGACCCTTGTACTCTGTGCATTACACACTCCTAACCTCTGTATATGTAGCACCCTCCTAGTTTGGGTGTTAGTGAGTGCATATAGTTTTTGGATTTCTCTGCTTATCAGAGAGCCTTGATATGAGTAAGGTCTGCTCAGTGTGCTCTGATGCTGATTCAGGTGGTCTGGAAAGTTTTACAGTGTCCACTAGTATTGGTTCCTATTGGACAGTGTGAGGAAAACCCAGCCAGTGGCAGCAGTTGTATGTGGATGCAGATCTGACCAATTAGCAGGGGATGTGCCCCACTGCATTTTGGGTGACTACATTCATATAAAAAGGAGCACATGGGCTCAAGGTCAGGAGTCCCTGCCCATCCAGACCTCAGGGGTGGAGATGTGTGTTCAGCTCCTGGCTGCTAGATCTGAGACCTATCCAGGAGGCTACCAGATGCTGGGCCTAGTTGAGGCCTAGCTGGAGTTGCTAAAGCCACAGCCCAGAGTTCCTTTAAAGCTGGCAGAGGGTTACGTCTTTGGATTCTGTCTGGTATCCCAGTGGCAAAGCATTGCTTGAAAGTTGGAAGGAGGCTACCGGCTGTCCCCGGACATGGTGTGAGTACAGACCCATGAAGGGATCCCTAAGACTGAGATGCTAGAATCCCCCTCCTGCTCCTCATAGTCAGCTAACTGGGTGTGTGAGCTAGAAAGGAGACACTGGCGAGTGTCTTGAAGAAACAAAGTCCTGCCTACATTCTACTGCTTAAAAAGGGACTTGTTTCACTGAAATCAGCCTGCCATTAAGTGTCATTGGTAGTCTGCTACACAGAGCTAGAAAGGAGACTCTGGTGAGTGTCTTGAAGAAACAAAGTTGGGCTTATCCTCTTCTGCTTAAAAAGGGACTTGTTTCACTGGGATCAGTTTGTTATTTGTGTCACTGGGATCAGCCTGCTACTCGCTTCCCTTGGATCAGTCTGCTACCTGCATCACTGAGATCAGTCTGCTAGGTAGTGTAGTGCCACTGACAGTCTGGTGTATAGAGATAGGGAGAAGTTGTCCTCATCTGAAGTCAGTTATCTTGGAGTATCCCATCCATTCCCTTCTCCTATCCAAGTTCTACAATAAAGCATCAAATCTCATCCCCTAGACTAGTTATTGGAATAACAAGCAGGATTGTGTGTGTGCACCTGACAGTGTGGGAATCCGGTGTGACTGGCTGCAGGATAGTCAGAGGGAGGCTCGGGTCATATAAATCAGCAGCTCCTTCGAGGGTACCGCTAAATATATAACACGCCCTTGCACGCTGTGTGTTACACACTCCTGTCCTCTGTACACAAACCATTCCTGACCTCTACACAGTGTACATAGCACACCCCTGACCCCTGCACTATGTCTGACCTCTGAAGTCTGAACATAACACATTCCTGACTCCTGCACTCTGTGCTTTACACACTCCTGATCTCTGCACAGTGTACATAACACATCCATGACCCCTACACTCTGCACATAACACAGTTATGACCCCTACACTCTGCACATAACACAGTCATGGCTTCAGCACTCTGCACATAACACAGTTCTGGCTTCTGCACTCTGCACATAACACAGTTCTGGCTTCTGTACTCTGCGCATAACACAGTTCTGGCTTCTGCACTCTATACATAACACAGTTCTTTTTTTTGTTTCATAAAGTTTTTATAACACAGTTCTGGCTTCTCATCTCTGCACATAACACAGTTCTGGCTCCTGCACTCTGAGTTTTACACACTTCTGACCCCTGAATTGTATACATAACACACTCCTGACCCCTTCCCCAATCATATCTCTCTCTGTTCTTGCAGAGAGAAAAAAATAAAATAAAATAATATTAAAAATAAAATTAAATATATACACATTGATCAAGGTTTGATCTAGGTCAGTGCCAGGGTTAGTGTTTGGGTCAAGGTCAGGGGTCAAAGGTCAGGGTCAGCATTTTTTTTGGACAGGAGTTTTTAATTTTTAATTAGTATCAGTGTCAGTCAGTGTGTTTTAGGTAGGAAAAAAAAGCAAAATGCGCACTATTGTTTCTGGGCTGTACTACAGGTACAAAGAACAACTAACATACACATACGTGGTATTGTTGCGATCGTCAAGAGCAGGAAAATTTATCTCTTAGATTGTAAGCTTTAATGAGCGGGGCCCTCTGATTCCTACTGTATTTAAGTGTATTGTATTTGTACTGTCTACCCTCAAATTGTAAAGCGCTGTGTAAACCGTTGGCGCTATATAAATCCTGTATAATAATAATAATAATTTTGAGTTGTTCTCTTGTTCTTTGGTGGAAGGTTATGATAGTAGCAAGGAATATACAGCTAAATTAAAAAAATATATTTTTTTTTACTATTTTGGGCCAGTTTTACTTGATAATAAAAAAAAAATCATGAGATATCCATTACCATTTACCACCAAATGAAAACCCAATTTGTCCTAAAAAAAAATCAAGGTATAATCCACCTGGATGCACAAAGTAGTTATGATGATATGTATAGTTTTAGGCATTGAGATTTGTTTTACATGTAGGAGCGAAAGGGGTTAAAGAATAACCTACCTGAATAAAATAAGAATATATTACATACCTCCTTGTACAATGTACAATGACTGAACCATTCCTACCAATTTGCTTTTTAAAAAAAATCAGTATAATTTAATTGTTTGCACCTGCGCATAAAGAATTTGAAAGAATTACGGGCAGGGGGAATGAACAGACATGCAGAGTACATTTTTTTTTGTGTGAATGAGAACATTTACAGAGGCCCTTGTTATGTGCTTCGTCTCTGCTTCTCTGCAGTATATTGATGGCAGGGAGCACAGGATTCTGGGGATGCCTAAATGGAATCTGGGGATGCCTAAAGGGATTCTGGAGATATCTAAAGGGATTCTGGGGATGCATTCTTATAACTTCTCCTGTGTTTGATGATATTTGATTTCTATTAGCCATTAAACGGAGAAAAAGGAGATACACCCCGAAAGATTGTCCTAAAGGTTTAATTACTGCAAATAATTACAAAAAAAAAAGTATCATGGACAGTATTGTGTTGTTACAAGTGCATTAGTGTGGTTGAAATCACCATCATATTGCAACAGGAACTGCAAGAGGCCGATACTAGGTCAAATTCAGGTACCTTGTATTTTAAAAATACATTTAAAGAGAGGCCCGGAGTAGGACCACAGGTATAGGCGTAGGGCCGGCATGACAGGGTTTAAAGGGGCTTGTGGAGTAAAGGAAGAACATGTTACTGCCAAAGGGGTAGGCCTGAGAAATTTACATAAAAATTTTATGTTCCATGGACTTAAACTGGATCATAGCCGGAGAACGTCAAGGACAACGTTATACTACCACTAAAGTTGGTGTGATTACGTGAACATTGTTGTGTTATGACAGGTACTATGAAAAAAAAAACATTAATAAACGTCATTAATTTGGAAATCCTGTTAGAAAGCCCCACATAGAGGAAAAAGAGGCAAATTACCGATTATCTTTAGTTTATAGTAGTTTGTGTCCTCTTCAATATTCTTACGTAGGGGTCTTAGGGAAATCTATAGAGGTCTTAGGGAAATCCGTAGGGGTCTAAGGTAAATCCGTAGGGGTCTTA
>BLSH010164238.1:1221896-1232190 GCA_018402905.1 Glandirana rugosa | reverse complement strand
TTGTGCTATTTGAGTAATGGTAAAGTTATGGTGGTAGGACCCGTCTGAGGTACGGCTTCCTATTGGCGGAGTGCAAGGTCCTTGTTAGGTGCATATGGGCACAAAAGTTATGGTGGAGGGACCCGTCTGAGGTACGGCTCCCTTATTGGTGTATGTACCTGCTAGTTGTCTCCGAGTCGGTGGGTTTTGCGGCTGGAGGCCTGAGAAGTGACTAGCAGGTGCGGTCTTGGTTTATGCCCTTTAGGACCTTGTGGCTCTTTTAGTTATACACTGTTTGGTCAGAGTTTTATATGTATATGGATATGTGTATTTATATTTATATTTTGGTTAATAAAGGCCGTTTCGGCCAATTTAATCCCAAACAGTGTTGTGTGGTCATTATTAAGAATGGTGGGGAGTGGGGTAACAGATAACAAGCCATAGTTTATACCCTAGTCATGATCTATTAATGATTACAGAGCTCCATTAAATTTTGTATTTTACATCAAACTACATATCAGCTTAAAAAAAAAAGAAAATGGTAAAATGGTGATAAACATACCACATGTTTTATCACTTAGTAAATTGCTGTCTATGTGACTATCACCAGGAAGAGGTAGAAAATAAGCCTTTCTTTTAAGCTTTTACTACCATGACTTGAAGGCTCTTCTAATTGCATCCGATTCCTGTCCATGTAGCCATTGGAGCTACCATCATATAATGAGAATACTAGGGTCAGATTATAGGAAGGTTCTTAGTTATGGATATTTTTCTTTCAAATAGCAACTAAATATATTGTTGGTGCCTTTGCTCTTGCAGAAAATAAATGGGCCTAATGGATTTAATGGTGCATTTTCCTCTCTTCTAAGGCATTTAAATCTATTAGAGTTGCCTACTCCTAATGAAGCCCTTCTCCCTTGCCGTGTGGATAAATTTATATAAATGGCCTGTTAGATAAATGCCAAGTCTATTTGTGTTTGTCTGTTACATGTGATTCCATTCATTGGAGCTCCTTGGTAACCTTACAGATGAGGATCTCAGGGAGCAAGCAGCATTCTCCTCTAACAAGGTCACATGTTCAAGAAGACTACTTGGAGGAAATTAGTCATATATCAGGGATAATTTATATTAATAAGAAGGAAAACATATACATTTTCATGAAAAATATTCCAATCCATTAAAAGAGCCAAATGTATAGTCTATGATGCCATCTGTCTATTTATTTGCTTTAGAGTCAAGTGCACCTGTCATGTGTGCAACATTGCACACAAACCTCGTAGCTGCTCACTGTGCTACCTGTAATGTTGGCAATGCAATTGCATCTACTTTTGTTTCCTATGCTGTTTCACTAACTCTGCCTTTCTCAAACTTTTCAACACAGAGAAACCCTTAAAATAACTTTCCAGTCTCGGGGGAACCCCAGCTAAAATGTGCTATATCTACAACTCATGATACATTATTGTGATGGAAAGAATGCTCCTTACATTTGTGGTCATTGGGAAGAATTACCTTCTTACAGATAGCCACAAAGATCAATGGTGTCAGTGGGAACTTATCTGAGAGGCAGAAATTGCTCATTGCTCAGGGAATCTCTAGCAACCTCTGGAGGAACTTGAGAATTCCATGGAATCCTGGTCGAGAAACCCTGCACTAGCTTAACCTAGGACCTAGGTTCAAACCTATGCAGCTCTGCCAGCAAGGATTTACGAGGGCATGGTAGCCCATTCATTTGAATAGGTTGCCGTGCCTCCTGAAAGGCAGGGAAAAGGTCCCATCGCAGTCAGCATGGGAACCGCAAGTGCAGTGCGGTTGCCAGTGTGGGTGCGATTTCCAGTGCGTGGGCATCCAGCTTATTTTTCTGTGGTTGCAGCTGAGGAAACAGGTGTGGACCCACAGCGGGAACCAACCGCATAGGTGTAAACCTAGCCTTGAAGAAAAATTCCAGATATGGTATATTTTTAATAGTTACATTGTTGCAGCTGGGATCAATGTAGCTATGTATATACCATAGCTGGTTGAGGCAAGAGACACTGCCCCACATCTCCACCTTGTCCAATCAGAGAACACTTTGCATTTATTAAAAGGTTGCAAAGCATTCTCTAAATGGCACCCACGCTGAATGGCTGCTATCTTGTGCCAACAATGCATCAGGCCAATCACTCAGCACGGGACCCAAAAGCAAGTGGAAATCACTGGAGTAGGATGGATACTTCAGTGATTCCCTGCTTCCACGGGCATCGGCCAGGTATTGTATATGTATAGTTACATACAGGCTGGGCCAGTGTAACTATGTATAAAATTTCCATACCTGGAATTTCTCTTTAATTGTTGTGGTTATGGTGTGGTTAATTTTCTATGTATCCTTCCTCTTATATGATGTAACTTCCTTCCTTTCTCATTGTCAGTTCCTGTGTTGTTCCTGCAAGATGAGACACTGAGGCTCGGAAAGAAATATTCCTTTTTGACCTTCAAACACTGCAAATGCCAACATCTACCATGTCATATTGTTTGCCTCAACCCTTCTGCATGCGATAAAGATATTCATAAAAGTCAAGTGTTTGATGAGTTCAGCTATCTGATGAAGATTGTCTGCAGTGATTGCCTCTGCTACAGTTGGGCTAGGCATAGAGGTCTTGGGAAGGAATAAGTCAATATTATAACAACTGGAGTCAGAATACTCATAGCTGCTTAGAAGGCAATGAGAGAGCAGGGGTATGCTGCCAATTAAGCAAAATGGGGCAATCGCCTTAGATGGAACTTGGTGGGGCTGCAATGAGGCCGGAGTCTCCATACCCAACACTTTGTCCTCACTGCAGCTTCGTGACAATGCTCTATATACACAAATCTGCTCCAGATGTGAACATGATCATTTTTTTCTGGGTAGAGGGTGTTGGAATGGAAGGTTGTGGCATGAAGCATAACATCTAAGTATAAGCTATGGCTTCATAATCCAATATGGGCAAAGACTGCACTTGACAGGAGCACTGAAAATGACTGTTGTTATTTATGTGCGTGTGTGCATTCGGCAATATCAGTGCATTTTATTTAATAAGTTTCTATTTATAATTACATATTTTAAAGTGAAGTTTATATATATTTTTTAATACCAAACTTGTTATACTTTCCTGCTCTGTGCAATAGAATTGCATAGAGTGGCCCCAATCCTTCTCTTCTGGGATCCCCCTCCGGTGCTTAGTCTTAAAGTGGTTAAACTGACCCAATTTACAGACCGGAGTTCATTCCTTTGATCTAAAAGAACCAAATGATACAATGTTTCTTTTTATCTCTCAGTGCTGAGCAATGTTGTGATAAACTTTGGCTGCATTTTTTTTTCTGACGTCTCTGAGCAGAGAACGGCTCTGCAAATGTTACATGAATCATGGAAAGGCCGGATTCAGGGTTGAACCGAGATTGCGATTTTTTTAAATGATTAATCGTACAGCGCTAGGGTTAGGGTGTTAATACTACTACTACTACTACTACTACTACTACTATTACTACTACTACTACTACTACTAAAACTACTACTACTAATAATAATAATAATACAATAAATAAATGTAAAATAAATACACAAATAGATAAAAAATATTCATAAATAAATAATGAATCAATTCAATAAATGAATACTAATTAATAATAAATAAATAAATAATTCCTAACCTTAACCCCTAACCTTTAAAAAAAAAATTATACTAATAAATAACTAAACACCCTAACCCTAACCCAAAATAAATAAATAAATAAATATTATTACTCCATTTTTTTACAGCTCTGAGCAGAGAATGGCTCTGCTCTTGTTACATAAATCGTGGAAATGCCAGATTAAGATCATGAGGGGGGTTGAATCGAGATCACGAGAAGAAGAGGAGAATCAGGGCTGCTCTGTGCAAAACTATTGCACAGTGCAGGTAAGTATAACATGTTTTTTTTAGTTTGTTTTTTAAAAGCCAAATCACTTTAAGGGGGGGGGGATGGGGGGCGATAATATTACCAAAACATTTTTTTACCTTAATGCAGGGAATGTAATAATATAAAAAATATTTAGGCTTTAGAACCCCTTAACTCCAACTCTGGAAAAAAATTTACAAAAATGGCAAGGGTTACCTGCTCAATAACCTCCCTGGCGGTATGATTATTTCCGATTTTTGGTGCTGAAAGCGGTACATTATTTTGCATGGAAATTTGGCGTTTTATATTGTAGGCCTGTAATTCTTAGGAACTCACTTAAATCTGTCCAAACCAGAGTCTAGTAGACATCCCAGGTATGATAAAGTTTTAAACATGAAATCATAAATTATAATATGATAAATAACTATAAATAATTATCAAAAATAATAATATAATAGTAATAAAATGTATTCAATAATGTAATCAAACCAAAAACACTGAAATTTGCTCAGTTGCAAAATTGTCACTGTCGTCAGTTTCAGTGTCTGATGATAAATTTCCCCATAAATCAGTATCACTCAATTCTTCAAATTATTCTTATTTACTATCACTGTTTTCTAGCTGATCAAAAACCACTTTTGATCTCCCAGGAGCCAATGCAAAACCGCAAATGATGTACGGCACCGCGGCCCCTAAATGAGGAAGTGAAATTTGATATAGGCATAAATCAGGTAAGTGAACAGAAAAAAAATAATAAATTGCCAATTCATTTTAAGGATGCGCATTAGTGCTGCATGGTGAGGAGTCAAAAATGTGTGTGGAACTCCGCTAAGATCTAAGGGAAAGTATAATCTGCTAAAATAGTGAGACTTGCTAGCCCACTCTGTGCCTGACACCCCCAGCTTGGCATGCATTAGAACCATTGTTAGGAATATACAATACTACTTTATTCCCTCTTACTAACAATGATAAACATTCTCCTCTTATCCTTGTACAATCACTTCAAGCTGAATCTATTAGGTCATTCCACTTTAAAGATCCTTTTACACTATTTTATACTTTTACAACATGTTTTTAATTTTGGCAATTACGCCAAGCATTTGAGTCCACTAACATTTGGCCTCGTTGTAAATACCAGTTTTTCGGATACATAAAGAAATATTTATTCGGCTTATAAAACCGCTGATTGTTCGCTTAGTAAAACAACACACTGTAAATGATTTAGTTTCCCTTAAAGCCATTATTGAAAGTTCCTACTTTTAATAGCACTAAACCTTTTGCTGACTGTGTTTGCCTTGCAGTCGTATTCATAGTGCGCATTTGCTAGTAATTACACAACTAATTCTCTATATGGATTGATCTTTGATGACTTAATATAATTATATATTTCATGCTGTAATTATTTTAAATAGAAATAATATGGTTGAGTGATGATGAGAAGCAATGGAGCTAATGAACAAGAATGATTTATTTTTGATATTTTTATAGATTTTCTTTTTTTGTCTGATTTAATATGTAAAAGAATAAACTTCTTTCACATTTGAAAGCCCTTTTTGGATATAATTATCAAATATTATGAGGTTCTGCATTTGCAAAATCGAAGGGAACTTGCTGTCTTCTGTTGTCATTGCTTCTACCATGTGTCAGTATTGAAAAGCAAAAATTCTACATGTACTTATAGCAAAAAAGGTATGATTTTTTTTTCATTTGCCTTTTTCTGCACTGTGGGGTGTATTTACTAAAGGCAAATGGACTGTTCACTATGTAAGGGAAGTTATACTTTTCAAGGGAATTTTCCCCAGAGCTTAGTGAAAGAGGTGAAGCTCTGCAGACTTCCATCATCCAATAATGTGCAGGCAAAAATACAGGAGTGAGGAGTGCTCTGAGAGCAGATTGGAGGGAAGAGACACTGCCCCCCCCCTCCTTCACCCAGTACACAGGGACAGAGCTGAGGCTGTCAATCTGCTGGAGGTCCCTCCCCAGTCACCTTTTTTTTCTTGGTGTCAGGAAAATTTGTCAGAAGTGAATTAGGCAGATAGCACAGGAATGAAGGAGCAGACAGAAATTACTGCTCTGGATTGAGACAAGTACACACTATAGAGGGATATGCTTTGTTCATATGTTGTGTCTGAAGTTTACAACCACTTGAATGCAGATAATCCTACCTATGTAATATTACTAAAGGTGGGTGAACCAATCTGCAAAACTGGAATGAGCCCCAGCATGAGCAAATTTTTATTAAATTGAAAAAGCCCCCCTTCAATATATGGTATATGGGCTGGGGGGGGGGGGGGCATTCAGTAAAGCTGCTGCAGAGCATTATATCCCCTTTTAGAATGAATTTAAAGGTGATTTATTTGGTGATTTTTTGGGGGAATGAATCTAATAGTCTGTGAACACATATGTATTTTTGGTATGGATGATCAACACTCTCTGGGGGAATTATTACTGAGTATGTGGAATTTACATTAACTGATTTGACTGGCATTCATTTCTTACTTTTCATTATCTTTATTGTTTATTCTGCATCATATTTGGGAATTATTTATCAAATAATGTGCATATGATGATTATTTGCAGATTAGCAAAGTGCTTTGCTTACCCTGGGGAGGACATTACGAACTACAGGATATATCAACCTAACTGTATGAGCATTTTATTGCATTCATGTGAATTACAATGAGGATTTGTATTGCATTGTAATTGTCTTTATGTGATTTTTTTTGTATCATTCATTAATTGGATGAAAATCTTTAAACTCCAACTTAAACTTGTGCAAAATCTACACAATTTCAAGTATTTAGCACTGGTTAAAAAAAGCAGCTCCAGTTGGCATACTTGCCCCATCTCCAGTGCTGTCTTCTGCTCACCCACTGACCCAGTGCCACCCAGCATCATTTAACCCACTTCCTGTGGGGCTTCCCCAACCCAGACCCACAGGAGAGAGCTGCAATGCTCTCTGCAACATTCAGGAACCACCCAGCAGAGAGGACCCAGCAAGGGACAAATAGGACCAGTGAAATGACTAGATCAAACCACAGGCACCTGGAAAAAAGTGAGCATTGTAATCTGGAGAGCACGAAATCACCAGTCAGCTGCTCGTAAAAGTAAACAGTCTTTATCAATCTCATAAAATAAGCAAACACCAATAGCTTTCCTTAGTAAAATGAAGGTAAACAGTCCTGGGGTTAGGGTTCCCTTCTGTTTTGGGTTGGAAGACAAACCTCAGGAGCTCACCAAACCAAGTCTCAGTAAGCAGACAGTCCACACCATCTTACAGCTGTGAACTACTTCACTTCACCTCATAGACACCTGCTTACTCCTTCCTGCTGCTTTTCAAGTGGGTTAACCCTCTTGGAACCAAAGTCCCTGCTATCGGGGTTTGATGGCTGTTTCTCACCCACAGTCTCTTGGAGACTCTCAATGCCAAGTCCTAAATGAGAACTTACCGATCCAAAGAGTACTGAAGTCAGTACCGTCACCCTGAATGGGGGGAGAACTTATGAGTACTAAAACATGTCCCCTGAACTCTTCCCTCAAGGAACCATAACTCAAATAGTGGGGAAATACTGTATATTTCCTATCCTGGACTTATCCCTGGCATCCTGTCCAGTATATTGATATTAAAGGGGTGCTCAAATGAAGAGGGGAGAAAGATGGTGGTGGGGTGGGGGGGTGGAGGGCAAGCCCAAGGTTGGACTTTAACCCTTTACCACCACCACCATAACTGCTACAATGGCAGCCGAGAATTTGTTTATATTTTTTTCTCCCATCTGCCGTCCTTCTAGTAGAGGTTACAGCCCATCCAACCATTTTTACACTGATGGGAAGATAGTGCCATTCTGCTCCCCTCATGTGTCCTGGGCTTAACTGTCCCTCCTGCTCAAAACCACAGGAGATCAGGGAACTTTCATCCGATTATGTGCAGTATGCACTGCATGTTTTCTCAATGTGCTTAGGGAGACTTCAGGAATGACATTTGGGGTCTAAAAGAGTGATTTGGAGACAAAGTGTGATTTCTAGCACCCTTTTGATAGCAATAAAGATAAGCAAGAAAAAAGTTTATAAAACAAATTTTAAAAAATGGAAATATTTTCTTCTTAAATATGTCATGCTACACCCATGTACATGCATATATGAATGCAAATGCATGCACAGATGCACAGGTCATGCATGTGCATGAAAGTGATGATTGCACAACATATATTAGGTATTGCCCCACATGCAATTCTAGGGCCATAATTTATGGTCAACGCTAAATTTATGTATGTATGTTCGTATTTTGAGTAGGAACGCCATGCTGGTTCTTATGCCTTTAAATAAGTATATCTGTTCAACCTGGTTGTTAAACAAGACTTTGTGCAAAAATTTGTGCAAACATGCAAACCCTATTAAAGTCAATGGGACATAAACATGAAAAATCAAAAGTGCGCATTTTAAAGGCTTATATGCAAGTTATTGCCATAAAAAGTGTATGGGGACCCAGGTCCTGCCCTAGGGTACATGTATCAATGCAAAAAAAGTTTTTAAATCAATCGTTTTTTCAGGAGCAGTTATTTTAATAATGCTTAAAGTGAAACAATAAGAATGAAATATTCCTTTAAATATCATGCCTGGGGGTCCCTGTAGTCTGCCTGTAAAGTGGCACATCTGTGTGATGTTTAGAACAGTGCCAGAGCAAAATTACATTTGTAAAAGAAAATTGTCATTTAAAATCGATTGCTGCTGTAATGTCTTGCTAGTTCCCGGCATTATAGATAAAAATCACTGAAAAAAATTACATGCCCCCCCCCCAGTCCATACCAGGCCCTTTGGGCCTGGTATAGGTTTTAAGGGGAACCCCATGCCAGAATTAAAAAAAATTGTGTGGGGGTAGGTCTGGTATGGATTTTAAGGGGAACCCCATGCCAAAATGTTAAAAAAAAATGGCGTGGGGGCCCCCCCCCCCATAGTCCATGCCAGGCCCTTCGGCTCTTGTATGGATTTTAAGGGGAACACTGTGCCAAATTAAAAAAAAAATGGTGTGGGGGTCCCCCCAAAATCTATACCAGACCCTTATCTGAGCACACAGCCTGGCAGGGCAGGAGGTGGGGATGAGCGAGCACCCCCCTCCAACCCGTACCAGGCCACATGCCCTCAACATGGGGAGGATGCTTTGAGGTCCCCCCAAAATACCTTGCCCTCATGTTGATGGGGAGAAGTGCTTCCTACCCACAACCCTTGCCGGTGGTTGTGGGGGTCTGCGGGCGGGGGGGCTTATGGGAATATGAAAGCCCCCTTTAATAAGGGGGCCCCCAGATCCTGCCCCCCATGTGAATGAGTATGGGGTACATTGTACCCCTACTAATTCACAAAAAAGTGTCAAAAAAGAAAAA
The DNA here is from genome assembly GCA_018402905.1 of Glandirana rugosa. NCBI lineage: Eukaryota > Metazoa > Chordata > Amphibia > Anura > Ranidae > Glandirana > Glandirana rugosa. The sequence goes on along the minus strand of BLSH010164238.1, from coordinate 1,222,945 downwards.
ACACAGGAGACAATTAGAGACAAGTCCTGTATTAAAAAAATGTCCCCTGTTGTAATCCATCATCAATCATGGCGCCAACGACCCAAAGGAAAATAAACGAAACAGCTCCTCCTGCCGACTACTGTCTTTTGCTAGGGTGGGGCTACCCAGTGTTGTAACCGAGTGACCCCACCCGTTCTGACATCATGTGGTGTCAAAAGGGGGCAGGGTCATGTGACGTCACATGACATCAGAAGGGGGGGTCACCCACTTATGTCTCCAAGTGGCCCCGCCCTAGCCTTTATAAGAGCTGTCAAACGACAAAAGACAGCAGTCTGCGGGAGCCCTCCCATTAGGGAAGAGCAGTTTCATTTTTTTTCTCGTCAGCGCCGTGGATTGACAATGGATTACAATGGGGGGACACTTTTTTTTTCTTTTTTAATATAAGACTTGTCCCCCCTCCTGCCCTGCCAGGCTGCGTGCTCGGATAAGGTATGGATTTTGGGGGAGACCCCACGCATTTTTTTAAAATTTTGGCGCAAGGTTCCCCTTAAAATCTATGCCAGACTTTTATCCGAGCATGCACTGTATATAGCCCACACTGAATGCAGCATGTATATATATATATATATAATATATATATATATACTATACTGTATACAGGCGTTCCCCTAGTTACAAACATCCGACTTACAAACAAACGGAGGGAGACAACAGGAAGTGAGAGGAAATCTCCCCCTAGGAAGGGAAATTCACTCCTGTAAGAGTTATTATGGGAAAAAGGTGTCTCCACTGAAGCTTTATCACTATTCCTGGTTTCCACAACATCCCAAAATTCTCAAAAGCCAATTGTCATAGGGACAGAAAGTGAGGTGACATCTTCTGAACAGGGGCACAGACAGTAAAACAAACATTACAGGGGTGTTAACCCTTCCCTATGCTACCCAAAAAATCCAAGTAAGAATTCAACTTAAACATACATTCAACCTTTTCTAAGTAAAAAAATCAAATTGAGGTCGGTTTTCTTATTAAAAATTCAAAAAACCCATCGTATCCCTTCCCAATTGTGG
>BLSH010164238.1:1208893-1220749 GCA_018402905.1 Glandirana rugosa | reverse complement strand
GGGGGGGGGGGGGTGTCGGTGGAAGAGAGAGATGTAGAAGAGGTGCTGTGGAGGCCTCATCCGGGAAGGGAGCCCCCAGTCTGGGGGGATGACATTGAGGCCTGGTGGCTCGGGTGCAGCCAGGAAGAGGAGTTGATTCCTAGAGCGGAAGAAGGGAGCAGGAGAGCAGCGAAGAGGCTACATAGAGGACTCTTTAAAGGATCCACCGATGCCGGTGAGTGACAGAGCCTGGGAGCAGGCGAGAAGGCTGGAGCAAGCTGGGGGGAGATAGTGGACAGTCTATGGAGGTTGGAGGAGCCTGTCAGGGAAAGGAGTGTCACTGAACAGCAAAGCAGGCCAGAGCGGCCTGGAAGAGGATGGGCTGGGAGTTGTAGTCCATCAATACCCCGCTAGTACCAACATACTTAGCTACACAACTGAGGGCCCATGGCTTCACAATCGGGAGCCTTTGCCTGTAATGGGTGGACTGGAGGTCCTACTGGCAAAGGTGCAGGCCTCACCATGTGCTAGCTGGGGTGGAGGAAGGGGTGTCACGGAGGCCTGAAAAATTTCCTTTCAGGCCAGGAAACTAAGCAGCGAGCTGAAGTGGAGTAAGGAAAGGAATGGCCAGCAAGTGTTGTGCTGGAGGAGGAAGGAGTTGTATATACTGCAGTGTATATAGACGGTCCCGGGATCTAATCCTTTGGGCATCCCACAGTTATCCCTTCTCCCTATCCAAGTTTATCCCCTAAAATAAAACAACAAAACAATGTACCGGCCTGTTCAGTGACTCTGGAAGTGTGAGAAATGGTGTGATTGAGGGCAGCGGGCAGGTGAATCCACAACTACCAGCCACTGCCAAGGGAGAACATGGCTACAATATATATTCTTCCATTACCTGCACTGACTCTATATACTCTATCTACACTGTATACTGTATACTACATTGCCTACACGCCACTTAGTAAACTGCCTAACCTTTCTCTATCTCCGTTATTATACACTATATACGGCCGCTGTGTAAGCGGCCTTATATAGTGTGGGTGTGGACTTAGCCCCCTGAGCCATGACTGGCCAAAGGCACCCTGCCTTTGGCCAATCATGGCTCTCACAGAAGAGTGTGCTGTAATTGGATAAAGCATGCAGGTCATGTGCATGCTTTGGCCAATCAGCGGGCAGCATTTCCCCGCAATCGCCCAGTGCATAATGGGGTGCTCCACAGCGGGAGAGTTCGCTACGAGCCCCCATAATATTCGCTGATCAGTGAACGGGCAAGCACCCAATGTTTGGGTCGAACTTACGTTCAACTCGAACATCAGGCACATCCTTAATTGTGATACAATTCATATCATGTGCAGCTCAGTGTACAATTGCGGCATCTGCCATGGTGAATGAACTTCCGCACATGGGTGGGAGTTATGTCATCCCAGCGTGACCAATCAAGATGACAGAAGATCACGAAACCCAGAAGAAAATCAGGTGACGTTGCTGGCACCGGCGAGGCAGTTGATTGCTGGATGGAGGGTGAGTAAAGTTCAGTTTTAAAATGTTATTGACCCCAAATTATTGGAAATATGGGCATTTACAATGTGAATGTCACTTTAAAAATTCATTGAAGGCCATTGCCGCAATAGTAACACAAATATGCGCTCACTGATGACACCCCACCCCTTTCCCTTTAAAGCGTGTGCTATCACATTGCAACATTCCTATTGTATGACCCTCAGAGTCCTAATGTAGAACGCAACTAAAAAGCTGAAGAGTTTCCCCACTTTGTGAATGACAGTAAATCAGGATTAATCCCAGTTTCTTTATTAGATAAACAATAATGAGGCTTCTAATGCCCCAGCTCTTAAATGATAAGGACATGAGGACATGAATGTGATGACTGAGAAGAAGGCTGCATTTCTTCAGGGAAATTGCACATAAAAGGAGAGCATTAAAAATGATCCTTGGGGGCAATTTAACTTTATTATAGTTATTCCCAGCTGAAGACACTGGGGTTATCAGTGTTTTCCTGAGCACAGCTATGAACTGTTAACCCTGTGCTTTCAATATGGAGCACACTGCTAAAGCACATTACAGAGCAACAGAGCAGCACTAAGTCTAAAAGAAAGGAGATTTAAGTTTTGTGCCTGTAGAAACCAGATTCTATTTTCCCACGGCATATAAAAGAGTGGAAGCTAACATCTTCCTGAGAGCCTTGCACCAACGTGGTGCAATGCTGAGATCCAGAATACCATAGTCTATACCCCTTAGGCTGCATTCACATCTGAGTGTTGTGTTGTTAAAGCAGAGTTCCGCCACCCCCCCCCCCAGCAAAACATTAAAAGTCAGCAACTACACATACTGTAGCTGCTGACTTTTAATATTAGGACACTCACCTGTCTTGGAATCCAGCGATGTCGGCACCCCAGATGATGTTTCCATTGGCTCTCAGGTGCTGCCACCGCCATTGCCTGTAAGGGAAACCGGCAGAGAAGCCGTGCGGCTTCACAGCCGGTTCCCTGCTGTGCATGCGCAAAGTGTGCAGCGCTGTCTGAATGGCCCGGTAGTGGGGGGGAGGAGGAGGTGGGGCCGAACTTCTAAATAATCTTGCTGTGGTGAGATCACTTGGAAGTGGCCACGGATACCGTCAAAAACAGGTACTCGCACCCTCCTCCCCCCCGAAAGGTGCCAAATGTGGCACCGGAGGAACTCTGCTCCAAGTGGCCATTTGTATGCACCTTTTTATCCATAATTTTTGTTTTCTGGATAATTTGTACAAACAAGAAATTATCATACATGTAGCACCCCCATAGTGATAGGTGCATTTTTGTAGTGAGTTTTTGCTAGGAGAGGCAACATTTAGTCAGACCTGACTGTAGGTGCAGGCCTGAATGTTTTGATCTGGGCTGGGGAGTGGCTGGAGATGGAAGGAAGGATCATCCCTTGGAGTTTCTTCCCCTTTGAGCAGAGAAGGCTTTGGAAAGGGGGATGGATGAGGAGGTGTCACTTCCTGATGTATGACATGGAACCTTGACCAATCTACAGTCTGGATTGGCAGGGGGCAGGCCTCCTTAAATACAGCAGTCTGCCAGCAGGGAGGAGGAGAGTCGGAGTGGCAGTGTGGAGAATGTAGCAGAGGTGCTCTGGAGCCTCTACCCAGGAGGGAGCTCCCAGTCTGGGGGGGGGGGGGGCTTGAGGCCTGGAGGCTTGGGTGCAGCCAGGAGTGGAGTGGATTCCTGGAGCAGCACAAGGGAGTAAGAGAACAGCAGAGGTGCTACTGAGAACACTTTAAAGTATCCACTGGAGTCAGTGAGTGACAGACCCTGGGAGCTGGAGGAAAGGCTGGAGCAGGCTGGGAGAGGGAGAGTGGAGAGTCTGTGGATGTCTCAGGAGCCAGTCAGGGGAAGGAGTGTCACTGGGAGGAAAGCAGGTCGGTGGGACCTGGAAGAGGGATGGGCTGGAAGTTGTAGTCCATCAAAGGCCCAGCTAGCACCAACGTACTAAGCTACACGTTGAGGGGTCTCTGACCCTGGCCTGTAACGGGTGGTCTGGAGGCCTGTGCAGGCCTCACCATGTGCTAGCTGCAGTGAAGAGAAAGGAGTTATGTGAGCCTGATAAATTTCTCTTCAGGTCAGAAACTAAGTGAAGTGCTGGAGAGAAGTGAAGGAGCAATAGTCTGCAAGAGATATGCTGGAGAGAAGTGAAGGAGCAATAGTCTGCAAGAGAAGTGCAGGAGGAAGTAGAGTGTATATACGGTCGTGTATATAGGAGGTCCTGTAACCAATTCTTTGGGCATCCCACAGTCACCCCTTTTCCCATCCAGGTTAATCCCCTAAATAAAACAAACAAAAACAAGAGCCGGCCTGTTCAGTGACTTCGGATGTGTGAGATATGGTGGGATCAAGGGCAGCTATATGGTGAACCAAAACTACCAGCCACTCCCAAGGTTGCACATGGCTACATACAGAATGTGTCCAGTAACACTTATATTGAAAGAATTGTAAATACAGTATGTGCGGTTCATCTCATAATAATAATTTGTACTCTTAACTTGATAGTAATTGTTAAGCATGGATGAACAGTTGGGCCATTTTACAGTTTAACATGTTAACAATTCTAGATTCCTTGTCAAAACCCATTCTAACTTACAGTAATTTACAGTATTTTAGAGTATAATAAAATAAGATATAAAATAGGAATAAAATAAAAACAATAATATAAAAATAAACAATAAAAAACAAAACATATAAAAATAAAAATAAAGGAAGGGCAAAGTAATGACTGAAACTGTTGCACCTATGAGTTTTGAAGTTTTTTATTGGCCAAAAACAATATAATTTGTTTCATCATTTGTTTCTCTGCTTTTAAGCTTTTTTATCTGCTTTTTTATTATTTGCTTTTATTTATTTTACATTTTTTTGTTGGGATTTAGAGGTTAGGGGTTAATATATTTATTTTATTTATTATTTATATATTTACTTTTTAGTTATTTATTTTTGTTAGGTTAGAGGTCAGGGTTAGGGGTTATGGTTAATTAATTTTATTTATGATTATTGTTATTTTTATATGCATGTTTAAATATTTATTTACAATTTTATTATTATTTTTTATTTAAATACCGCTTTTGAGCAGAAAAATGCTCAAAAATGCGCAACAAAATACGCTAAAATGCTAAAGAATGCACCATTTGCATGTTTCCATGCATTTCTATGGGGAAAAAAAGCTTAACCACTTCAGCCCCGGAAGGATTTCCCACTTTCCCCGTTTTTGGCCGATTTATATTCTTCCTCATATTTGCGATAAAAAAAATCCCAATCGGCGTTTATTGATTGGTTTGTGCAAAAGTGGCCGTGTATACGGATGATGAGAATTCATTTTTGGGGTTTTTATTTTTTTTTTATTTCTTTAGTAATGGCGGCGATCTGCGATTTTTAGCGGTAATGCGATATTGGGGCGGACATGTCGGGCCATTTTGACACTTTTTTGGGACCATTGGCATTTATACAGCGATCAGTGCTATAAAAATGCACTGATTACTGTGTAAATGCCATTGGCAGTGAAGGGGTTAACCTGCAGGGGGCGCTCTAAGGGTTAACTGTGTTCCCTGGGTGTGTTCTAACTGTGGGCAGACTGCCCTAGCAGGGGAAGGGAAGTGATCACAGCTTCCGTGTAGAGGAAGGCTGTGATCACAACCCTTCCCCCTCTCACAGAACGGAGGTCCGTGTTTACTTACACGGACCTCCGTTCTTTCACTCCGGGGGGGCATCGCGGGTAGCCGGCGGCAATCGAAGCCGCCGCACCCGCTCATATGACGGCGATTTGCGATATCGCACCACTTTGTCGCCGTCAACCTGCGGTTGGCGGTCGGCAAGTGGTTAAAGGAGAAGTCCAGCCAAAGCTTGTTTGGCTGTACTTCTTCTATGGATCACAGGAGTGCAATTCGGACTGTGACATCATGGATATCAGTCCAGGCACCGCGTCATCCCGACCACGGAGTCAGGATCCGACGGGTGCCTGGGCTAACACCCATCTCAGACTCTGAGCGAGCCGCTGAGAGCCTGAGATGGCCCGCTCCGCCCCTCCATAGCCCAGCACTCCAATGAGCGCGGAGGGCGATGAGCAGAGACCTATGACTTAGTCTGCAGCTCTCTACTCACGGAGCTGTGAAAACTGAGTGATCAGCAATGTTTGATCACTCAGGTTTCAGTGCAGAGGCACTGGGGACCGATGCTGTATCTACCTAGGTAAGTATTAAAGGGGAAAAAAAAGAAACCTTTACTTCTCTTTTAAAAAATGAACAAATCTGTCCAATTTGAGCTACAAAAAAAGCTACGGAAATTTTTTGAGCTTCAGGTGTTTGGCTTCAGGCAACTTGGAGTGGAGATGTGAACCATCTCCTTGGAGAATAATAGATTTTTTTCTCCTTTACCGGTTTGGAGCTTCGAGCTACAGCTTGAGCTCAGGTGTGAATGCAGCCTTAAAGCAGTTGTCTAGCCGGAAAAAAAATAAAAAAATAAAAACCTGCAAGATAATAGCATAATGAGCTTGTATGCACCGCATACTAGCTCATAATGAAATACTCACCTTGAAACGAAGATCTGCCTGGGCTGCTCGGTCCCCTCTGAGGGAGCGGACATCTTCCCTCGGATCTTGCTTCTGGGTACGCGGCTCCGGCGCTGTGACTGGCCGGAGCCGCGAGATGTCACTCCCGTGCATGTGCGCGGGACCTTTCTTTCCGGCAAGGTCCGGCCTTTTGCATACAGGTTTAGGAGATATTAATTTTACCTACAGGTAAGTCTTATCATTTGGTCTGGTCAGGACCACAGCATACAAAAAAACTAGATATTTGGGGGGAACACCCTACCAAACACATGGTGCTGTAATATTTAGTTTTTTGTTTGTTGGTCGTTACAAGCAGCACCATGCGTTTGGTAGGGTGTTCCCCCCAAATATCTAGTTTTTTGTATGCTGTGGTCCTGACCAGACCTTTTGGGCTGGTGAACCCCATCCTCCTTAATTACCCCCAATCAGTGTCCGCCTGATCCATGGGATGTGTCCTCTGGTCTCCCATAAAGAGAGGCGTTGGCTTTCATGGTTTAAGAGATATGAGCATTCACTCTAAGGTCAGTGTAGGTACCCACTGGTAACGGGGTACTTTGCAGCAGTCAGAGGGCTTAAGCACTTCATGGCCATCCAGTGTGACCAAACCCCCGTATTTTTGCATTTTTGTGAATAGGTAGCAGGTGTGTTAAATTTGGTGTTATCGCTCTCACTCTCTCATACTTGTCACTGGAAGTTCAGCATGGCGTCTCATGGCAAAGAACTCTCTGAGGATCTGAAAAAAAAGGAATTGTTGTACTACATAAAGATGGCCTAGGCTATAAGAAGATTGCCAAGACCAGGAAACTGAGCTGCAGCACGGTGGCCAAGACCATACAGTGGTTTAAAAGGACAGGTTCCACAGGAACCCATGGTCCACCAAAGAAGTTGAGTGCATGTGCTCAACGTCATATCCAGAGGTTGTCTTTGGGAAATAGATGTATGAGTGCTGCCAGCATTGCTGCCGAGGTTGAAGGGGGGTCAGTCTGTCAGTGCTCAGACCATACGCCGCACACTGCATCAAATTGGTCTGCATGACTGTCATCCCAGAAGGAAGCCTCTTCTAAAGATGTTGCACAAGAAAGTCTGCAAACAGTTTGCTGAAGACAGACTAAGGACATGGATTACTGGAGACCAAGATAAACTTATTTGGTTGAGATGTTGTCAAGCGTGTGTGGTGACAACCAGGTGAGGATCACAAAGACAAGTGTGTTTTTCCTACAGTCAAGCATGGTGATGGGAGTATCATGGTCTGGGGCTGCATGAGTGCTGCTGGCACTGGGGTGCTACAGTTCATTGAGGGAACCATGAATGCCAACATATACTCTGTGACATACTGAAGCAGAGCATGATCCCCTCCCTTCGGAGACTCCACTGCCTTGCTAAAGAAGCTGAGGGTAAAGGTGATGGATTGGCCAGGCATGCCTCCAGACCTAAACCCTATTGAGCATCTGTGGGACATCCTCAAACGGAAGGTGGAGGAGCGCAAGGTCTCTAACATCCACCAGCTCAGTGATGTCATTATGGAGGAGTGGAAGAGGACTCCAGTGGCAACCTGTGAAGCTCTGGTGAACTCCATGCCCAAGAGGGTTAAGGCAGTGCTGGAAAATAATGGTGGCCACACTAAATATTGATACTTTGGGCCCAATTTGGACATTTTCACTTAGGGTGTACTCACTTTTGTTGCCAGCGGTTTAGACATTAATGGCTGTGTGTTGAGTTATTTTAAGGGGAGAGCAAATGTACACTGTTATACAAGCTGTACACTGACTACTTCACATATATACAGAGACACACACACTCTTATGGCAGAGTCGGTACAGCAAAAGTGAAGTACGGTAGCAGTTCATTAATGGCAGAGCTGGTCAGAGGGAAATATCTCCCATCTCTGCGTTGGCACACAGAGCGATATTGCTAATGCTCACTGGGTAATTAGGGTGTGCTCAGGCACATCCAACACCCCCTCCCCCCTGCACATACTTATGCTAGTCACTAAGATAAGTTGGGTTTCTGAAAGATATATCTTTATTAATACCAGAATCCAGTAGATTTACATCTCTGGAGCCCAAAGGGAAAGATAACCATCTTATCTGAACTGCATGGTTTGGGTGGGCCTTAACCCCTACCCAAACCATACATCATTGTGATGCGTAAAACAATCTTTTTTTTAGACCCTTGCATACAGAAAAAAGACTGACCGTTTTAATATATGAACAAGCACCCCCTCATAATTTTTAACAACTGACCATTTGTTGACCACGTATTGTCAGTATTGAATTGTTGCTTCCTGAGTATTATCAGAATTGCTCATTTATAGCCCATAAATTGTCAGGATTAACCATTTTGTGTGTTGTCACAATATTAATTTAATGGGGGCCAGTCACAATAAAATAATGCATGCTGCCAAAACCTGGCACTGCAAGTATCCACAAACCTGAGTCTTCTACCTCCGGTTTTAGAGATTTCATAAAATTTGACAGCGTTTGTATAGACAGTATAAAATATGTAATCACTCCTATCCATAGTTTAAAACTGATCAAAGAATATTATAATTGCCATGCAAAGGTATGAAAAGATCAGCAATATTAACAACTATACTTTTAAATTAATTACATGTACGTATAGGGTGCATCTATGACATCTTTCTTTGAGGTATAAAGGTAAACTTTAATGACTTGCAGTGTTACACAAAACCGCACAGGGGAAAACAAGATTCCCGCACTTTAATAACTCCGCGAGTGCCTTCAAGAGCTCTTTGTAACATAAAAAAGAACAGGAAATGGCAGATTTTGATGAACCATCTTCAGCATTAACAAGGTCAATCAATAGACTCAATAATATACCTTTGGCCTCCCAGTGATTGGTCCAAGGTAACCAATCCTTCATACCCCAAGAGGCTTTTACACTGTAGAGGGGACATCATATTAAAAAAAGGAGATGCAGCCTGAAATGTTTGGTAACCTACAATGGTAAAGTCAGTCTAGATGGTGCCTATAAAACAGAAGTAATTACAATGATGTAGGCAGGCAGGGAAACTGAAGAGAGGACAAACTGAATATAAAAATGCCAAGTTCCTCACATAACTGTGTTCCTTGCTGTGCATGCCTGGCTTGAAGAGAACCAGTCACACCTAGGGTAACCTCCCTGGTGGTATGATTATGTCAAGATTTTGCATATTAAAGTGGTACATTGTTTTGTTGTTTTATATTGTAGGCCTGTAATTCTTAGGAATAACTCACTTAAATCTGCCCAAACAAGAGTCTAGTAGTCACCCTGGGTATGATAAAGTTTTAAACACAAAGATTATAAATTATAATGTAATACATTATAAATAATTACAAAAACGAATAATATAATAATAAAAATAATAATAATAATAAATATAATTCAATAATGTAATCAAACCAAAAACAGTGACATTTGTCCAAACAAGGGTGCAATATTACTAGTCACTGTAATACTGCATATTGGTTAAGTAAACATCCCGGGTATGATAAATTTTGAAACATGGGACTGCACAATTCTATTTGTATTCTATTTGTCATCTTGCTTTGAGCAACAAACCACGCACATCCTTGTTGGTGCTGACTTTTCTTCAGTTGGTGGGATGTAGTCCATGTAGTCCTATTCACAGCCATTGATGGTGTCTGGTGGCTCACAAAGATACGTTCTGCAACTTTTCAAATGAAGTCAAAATGAATCATAGGTTTGTCACTCTTTTTTTTAGCAGAATGTAGGCATTCCACTAGCAATACTCAAGAAGATGCCTGAAGATCTTCTTGTAGTACTTCTTTTGCTGTTTCCTCATTTCTGGGTTAAATATTATTGCTTAGTCGGCTCTGTTGACACCTCCCATGGTGTTATTTTAGTCAATCACTACTTGTGGATTTCTTTCCCACCTTTCGTGCATACCATTACATTGGAAATATTATGAACTGTACTCATTAGGCACACATCTTTCTTGTCTTTCCTGCCATTGCAGTGCCATTAGTTTGCCTTTCTACCAGACAACCATTTCTCCAGTCTTCAGCTTCTTATTGCCTAACATTGACAGCATGTCACGCCGGTTAGTGCTAACAGTTCCATAGGCATCTGTTTTGTTTTACAGAAGAAACTCATAAAATTCAGGAGACGTATAAAAGTTGTCGGTTGTTACACAATAGTCCTGGTTTAGCAATGGCTTAATGAGTGAAAGAACGGAAGATATTGCCATTCCATAGTTGCTGTATTTTGGATTGAATTTTGTTCCTTTTCCAGTGTATAGGACTAAATTCCAAATGTAGCCAGTTGACGATTCGCATAGCATGAAGGATTTTATGCCAAATCATGCTCTCTTTGATGCAATGTACTGTACCCAGCTGAGCCATTCGACTTTCATCTATGCTGATATCTCTTTCTGGCACATAGCTCTGTTGGGAATTCTTTAGAATCATTTGAGATACTTACCAAATTTTCTTTAGTTTTGGTGCAGGATGAGTAGTTTCATCAAATTCTTCCTTTCTTCGTTTCGAAATGTAAAAATTTCATGATCAGGGAAAATTTGTATTCTGAGATTACCGTGCCAAAGAATGGATTGGCAAGTAATTTATTAGTTGTCCAATACCACTTCTGCAGGGGTTTCCCCACCACTCCCTGAAGTATTATTAAGCCCAGAAATTTCCAAATGTCATCTTTGGTCACTGGTTCCCACTTTCTGCTTCTTGAAAACCTCAGATGCAGAGTAGCTGCTCTTGGTACCGGTTTGTCTCAGTAACTATTTTTTCAATAACCTCAATGGTCAGAAATAGTTGTAGGTATGCCAAGGGGTTGTCGTCTTCAATGTCCATTTTCATAACAGATGCTCCAGTAAATGGGAATCTTGGGGGCGCTGTGTGATCCATACCACAGTCAATAGAGCACCAAGTGTGCACATCACTGAGCTTGGTCGCAGAATCATCGCTGTCGTCACTTTCAGTTTCTGATGACGAATTCCCCCATGAATCACTATCACTACATTCTGCAAGTGATTCTAATTCACTATTGCTGTCTTCTAGCTGGTCCAAAAGCGCTTTTGACGTAGAGGGATGCCTTTTGGATGCCATGGACGCTCTCAATTTTCCAGACAGAAGGAACAGTAAAAGTGCAGTCAGGGCACTGGACAAAGCACTGGGGACAAATCTGTGGTGAACTGATTTAACCACTTGACCACTGGGCACTTAAACCCCCTTAACAAGGCGCATGCGCGGACTCCACCAAGATGGACGCGTAGTCCCGGAGCTCCGCACCGTCCCGGGGATCATTTAGCCATCGCAGCGCGGTGTGCCCTCGTTCCGCCGCCCGGACACCTCTAGACCTTAGGGGAACATAGAGGCTACCTCCCGAATGGCTTCAGGCAACGCAAGGAGGGCCCTAACTAGCCAGCTGGAGGCCGCAACGGACCTGCCTAACAACACGTCGCACCGGCTGCGGTAGAACCACCTCGATCCGTCCAGGCAACGCCGGAGGTCGACCGATCAATCCCGGGAGGAACGCAACGGACTTCGGTAAGCCCTCCATCGGAGATACAAGGGGATTCCAGATCTCCACAGGCCCGCCGCCTTGCTCCCGTGTGGCGCGACGCTACCGATTTACTAGGGGCCCTGCCACGCCTCGAGGCCCTGATGCGCAGGTAGAACCACCTCAGGCGCGTACGCGGAACAATTCCCCCAAATTCACGGGTCACCAGTTCACCAATTTAGTCAAGTGGTGTCTAAACAGGGGTCACGAAACAGGTCACGGGACTGACGTGAAAATGACAAGGAAGACAGACCT
>BLSH010164238.1:1125192-1182136 GCA_018402905.1 Glandirana rugosa | reverse complement strand
CCCCCCCCCCCCCCCCCCGCCCCGTCAGGCGAGCAGAGGAAAAGCCGATAAACGGATCTTCCTATTTACACTGTGATCAGTCGTGATTGGTCCGATGGAAGCCTTTTACCTCGGTCGGTAATGCAGTGGGTCAGCCTGGCCACCATTTGTCAATGGGGGGGTCATTATCCTGACTGACGTCCTCAGGATAATCCGCGATCGCGCACGGGAAGTGGTTAAAGATCTCCATTGGCGACACTTTCACATATTTTAACGGTTACCTGTTTAGAGTTACAGCGGATGTCTTGTGCTAGAATTATTGCTCTTGCTCTAACGATCGAGGTGATACCTGTGTGATCGTGTGATTTGAAAAATGTTTACATTTGCGGGTGCGACTTACACATGTGTTTTCTTTGGAGCGCGAGCACGTAGGGATGGGGCACTTTAAAAAAAACATTTTTTTTCTTATTTATTTTATCTTTTTATTTTAGATTTTTACACTGTCCCTTAAAAAAAAAAATCTGATGGCAGTAAAAGGCAGTGACAGGTACTCTGTATGGAGGGATCTGGAGTCTAATAGATCCCAAACCCCTCCTCTGCACTTCAAAGCATTCAAAACGCCAAGATCAGCGTTTTTAAATAATTTCGATTTTTTTTAAACTGGCGCCATTGGCTACTGAGTAAATTGAAATCGACATACTACATTGGAGACCCGATCAAAGTCGATTCCGGGTTTTCTTCGGGTCTCTGGTCATCCAGCGGATGTGCTGGCTGGTCGCTCAGGTCTCCCGGTGGGACGGAAGACTCGGACAGAGAGGCGGGAGGGGGGACTTCCCTTCCCACTACTTATAATAACAGCCAAGTGGCTGCTTAGCCACATCGGTTGTTATTACAAGAAAGCCTCACACTGGTACACCCACTTCAACAAAATGATGTAGAGGTACGTGATTTTGCTGGAAGTGGATAAAGGGGTTGTAAAGGTTTGTTTTTTGTTTAATAACAAATAACAAACATGTCATACTTACCTCCTCTGTGCAAGGGTTTTGCATAGAGTGGCCCTGATCCTCTTCTTCTGGGGTCCCCCGAAGGCGCTCCTGGCTCCTCCTCTTCTCGAGTGCCCCCTTTAGAGAAGTGCTCTTCCTCAGGGTACTCGTGCGGGTGCGCTCCAGAGTCCTGCTACTGCGTCCATTGACACAGACTGCAGGACTCGGCCCCACCGCCCTGCTCCAGCGTCACTGGGTTTGACTGACAGCAGCAGGAGCCAATGGGTCCTGCTGCTATCAATCTATCCAATGAGGACCCTAGACAGCGACTGGAGCTGCTTTGCTCATCCCTGTCGCGGGACTGATCGGTGTTAGGTAAGTGAAAGGGGGGCTCTGGGGGGCTGCTGCACTACTGAAGGTCTTGAACAGGGATGCTGTCAAATCTAGTTAGCTGGGTGGTAACTTGCCTGGACAATTAATTGTTAGGGGGTCTCCTGATTCTTTTCCTAACTCTGAGTTTGATGCACCTCTCTCCTCTGCCACTGGGTGGCATTGTTACTTATGGCACTGGAATGATAAGGTGCATATGAACTTGGGATATGAATGGATAGGTTGCTCTAGCCAATTGGCAGGGGTTTTCTTGGGCCCCATAGCCTGCTGGGAGAGCCTATTTATTTGGGAGGAGTCCGATGATCGCTGTTCTGTGCCACCTGGACGGCTGTCTGGGTGGACATGTGTTGAAAAACTCCTGGCTGTTAGGCCAGCAGCCTGAGGCCTATCTGGGAGTGCCTGGTTGCTAGGCAGTCTGAGGCCTACCCAGGACAAGAAGCAGCAGAGTGGGGTTAGGGCTTCACGTCGGAAGCCTAACCAAGTTTCACGGGTTCTGCCAGCCGGAGAACCCCTCTTTGTTGGAGGTGAAGGGATAGAGTTGCTAACGGAGGACAACCATTCCTGACCCCAGAGGCAAAGTGTAAACCAGGGTCGGAGGTAAAGGGGAAACTGTCGCCCTCAAGGGACAATGCTTCTGTTATCAGAGGCCAGAGTTCAGAGTATGAGAGAGTACCAGAGCAGCCTTAAATACATAAATACAAGTTCAGTACCAAAGTAAATAGATCCCTTCAGGCACAGTTCAGTGTGAAGGCCTGTGGGACTATACAACTACCCTATTGTCCTATTTTTGTGAGTCTCGGAGTCTGCTAAGTGCCTTTGCATCCACTGAAAGGGTGTCCTGGCCCTAACCCTCTCTCCCCAGTTCTTTAAAAGAAAATAAATCTCTTTTGTTCTGCATCATCAAAGTGTCTGGCGCCCAACTCAATTCTTCTATGTGCACCCACCGTGCCTAGTAACCCACTTTATGAAGATGGATGCCAGATTTCCCTGACTCTGGAGGTCATCATTAGGTCTTTAGGGGTCGGGCCATGGCTACATACACTTATACCTCGACTCGCTGTTCCAATATGCAGCACTTTTTTTTTTTATTAAAACAAGCACGTCCTAATAGACTGGCCTCTTCTGTCCAGGGCAGACTTGTCAGAATGCTCGATGTCGACAGCCAGACAGGATTTCATACCGACCATCCCCTTGAGGCTCTTTTTCTCTAAATTGTTAAAGCATTTCCTTACTCCATCTCTCTAGTGTATCAATCAGTGCTGGCTTAGAATATAAATCTGAATAGAGCACGGCATGAAGTATCTTAGCAAAACTAAGCTTAATAGACCTCTATTTTTGCTGACGCTGTATATCTGTATATGGGACAACAAGCTGCACTATCCCACCGGGGAAACCCAGATCTCGTTTCTTTGCTGTCACAGAATTCCGACTAATTTTAGGAAATATGTTTCCAAATTGCTGAGACTGGCTACGACCTAAGGGGGAAAATGAGGTGTAGGCTTTATAACAGAAACATGGAATTTAATTGGGTATGGAGAATTCTCTAGAGCCAAATTGTCAGCTCAATATGGCTAGTAATTTTTTCAAAAGTACATAAATTGTAGGCTTATAAGGTATTATTACTATTGGGGTAGAGCAATCAACATCTCTTTGGAATACAGCAAAAAAAAAAAAAATTCTTAATTGGAGATACATATTTCAGCACATTGTTAAAAAGATGTCAGTGTATAACAATAAAAATATGCTTTCATAGAGAAACCTTTGCTACATGCATCAACAACCTTTTCATAAAAATATATTTGTAAAACAGCCATAAAATCATCCTATAAAATCAGATTACATATTATGGCTGTCCTGCGTCCTATTACAAAGGTTCTGAGATACACTATATTACCAAAAGTATTGGAATCCCTGCCTTTACATGCACATGAACTTTAACCCCTTAAAAACTAAACCTTTTTCTTACAAGTTAAAATCAGTATTTTTTGCTAGAAAATTACATAGAACCCTATATATATATATATATATATATATATATATATATATTTTTTTTTTTTTTAGCAGAGACCCTAGAGAATAAAATGGCGGTAGCTGTAATATTTTATGTCACACTGTATTTGTGCAGAGGTCTTTCAAACGCAATTATTTTTGAAAAAATACATTTTCATTAATTCAAAGTAAAGTAGTAAAGTTAGCCCAATTTTTTCTATAATGTGAAAGATGATGCTATGCCAAGTAAATAGATACCTAGCATGTCATGCTTTAAATGGCGTGGAATGGCGACAAACTACGGTACTTAAAAATAGTTGGCGCTTTAAACAATTTTAATGGTTGCCAGTTTAGAGTTACAGAGAGGGTCTACTAGAATTATTTCTCTCACTCTAATGATCATGGCGATGCCTCACATGTGTGGTTTAAACACTGTTTACATTTGCGGGCACAACTTACGTATGCGCTTTCTTCTGTGCGTGAGCATGGAGGGATAGGGAGCTTTAATTTTTTTTTTCTTATTTATTTAATTTTTTTATTTTTACACTGTCTCTAAATTTTTTTTTTTTTGATCACTTTTATTGCTGTCACAAGGAATGTGAACATCCCTTGTGACAGCGATGGTCATGTGTCAGGTATTTTTTTGGAGGGATCTCCTTTGCACTTAAAAGCATTCAAAACACCAAGTTTGGCTGTTTTGAATACTGTCATTTTTTTAAAAATCTGGTGCCTTTAAGGCTCCAGTAAATGGGAAGTGATGTCATGACATCGCTTCCGGGTTACTAGATCCAAGACCTGATCAAAGGCAATTCTGGCTTTTTTTTTCCAGTCTCCGGCCAGCCGGCGGATGAGCTGGCTGGTTGCTCGGGCCTCCTGGTGGGACAGGAGAGCCTGGGCGCACTGCAGAAGGTGACGGGAGGGGGGGGACGCCCCCTCCCACTGGTTATAATAACAGCCGGGTGGCTGATTAGCCGCATCAGTTGTTATTACAAGAAAGCAGACCGTCGGCTCTAAAAAAAAAAAACGGAACTGGGGTGATGCCTGCAGCTGGATCATCCTGGAACAACCACTTGAAGCAGAAGGCTGCATATTTGCGTTACGTGGATGTGAAGGGGTTAATGGCATCCCAGTCTTAGTCCGTAGGGTTCAATATTGAGTTGGCTCACCCTTTGCAGCTATAACAGCTTCAACTCTTCTAGGAAGGCTATCCCCAAGGTTTAGGAGTGTCTATGGGAATGTTTGACCATTCTTCCAGAAGTGCATTTGTAAGGTCAGGCACTGATGTGGACAAAAAGGCCTGGCTCACAGTCTCCATTCTATTGCATACCAAATGTGTTCTATCGGGTTGAGGTCAGGACTCTGTCCAGGCCAGTCAAGTTCCTTCACCACAAACTCGCTCATCCATGTCTTTATGGATCTTGCTTTGTGTACTGGTGCACAGCCATGTTGGAACAGGAAGGGGCCATCCCCAAACTGTTCCCACAAAGTTGGGAGCATGAAATTGTCCAAAATGCCTTGGTATGCTGACGCCTTAAGAGTTCCCTTCACTGGAACTAAGGGGCCAAGCCCAACCCCTGAATAACAACCCCACACCATAATCCCCCCTCCACCAAATGATTTGGACCAGTGCACAAATCAAGGTCCATAAATACATGGATGAGCAAGTTTGGGGTGGAGGAACTTTACACTTGCAGATGTTGTTGTAATGAGATAATCAGTGCTGTTCACTTAACCTGTCAGTGGCCCTAAAGTTATGTCTGATAGGTGTAGATTTGTAGGTAATCAACACACCTGCAGGAAACCCAAACTCCATCCATAATTAGGATTTGGGGACAAGAACCCAGTGCAGCAAGGTAATGCTCATTAGACTCCTATTTTTCCTCAAACTAACATTAAAGCAAAGTTCCAACCTCTGAAAGAAAATGCTGTAGCTGCTGACTTTTAATTTTAGGACACCGACCTGTCCAGGAATCCCACGATGGAAAAGTAACACTGGCTGCTGTGTACAACTACAGGGAGTCAGAGATGATTTCAGCACCATGGACAGCATCCAGTGCTAGCCATACACATACTTATAGTCAATTGATCAATAAAAATGTTGGCTTTTTCAAATAATATTCTATCAGGAACCATTGCTTGAAACTGAAAAGAGGATCAGATTTTCATCCAGGATTGATAATTTATTTTTTTGGGGACAATTAGAGTTTATTGACTGAACCACCCATGTTGCAAGAGGAACAAGACTTAATGATGAGTACATCTCACTATTGGAGTCACCTACAGAAAACTGGACAACACACCTGTTATTCACTTTACTAGTCCATGTGAATAAATTCCTGAAATATGACAAACACAGCAATAGTAATTGTTTAAGAAGGAAGAAGGATCTGCTTTCCTCAGTCTCTTCTCCTCCAGCGATCACACTGCAATACTGTAACTGTTGTGACTAGTCATAAAATGAGAGGCAGAAGCAGGGGCTGATCTGTGTCAGACCTTTGTGAACACAGCCAAAAACTAGTCAGCATCTCTGTCTAGGAAGTAGGTGACCCTTCAGGGGAGAAAAACAGAGGAAAGCTTTCTCAGGGGAAGATCTTTGATCTCTGTGAGGGGTAATACACGCCATTCCAACTTTACTTCTATTCATTCCTCAGCACTCACAATACTTATTCTAACTCCAGAGCTGTCCCCTGCAGATTAATTTCAACCTACTTTCTCTGAACCCAAGTCATGAAGGACATGCCCCATGGGGGGTGTCATCTAGCAGTCCAGGGCTCCCCGCAAAATGATGCAGAGAACACCACCCAGGTTACTATTTCATGTCATTCCCATGCATTGTTCAGGACTGCCCACTGCTGTTGCAGAAAAAGAAAAGGACCGGGGCACATTTCCTAAAAAGGTATGTACAGTATCTCACAAAAGTGAGTACACCCTGACATTTGTGTAAATATTTTATTATATCTTTTCATGTGACAACACTGAAGAAATGACACTTTGCTACAATGTAAAGTAGTGAGTGTACACAGTGACCCAGAGCTTAAAGCGGTTGTCTACCCTAAAAAAAATAAAAAATAAAAAATAAAAACCTGCAAGACAATAGCATAATGAGCTAGTATGCACCGCACACTAGCTCATTATGAAATACTCACCTTGAAACGAAGATCCGACCGGGCTGCTCGGTCCCCTCTGTGGGAGCGGACATCTGCCCTCGGATCTTGCTTCCGGGTATGCGGCTCCGGCACTGTGACTGGCCGGAGCCACAAGACGTCACTCCCGCGCATGCGCGCGGGACCCGTTTTTCCCGGCAAGGTCCAGAACTAATGCCGGGCCTTTGCCGGGACATACACGGCACATGCGCCGTAACGCCACATTGAATTAGAAAGGGAATATCTTCTAAACCGTACAGGTTTAGAAGATATTCATTTTACCTACAGGTAAGCCAGCCTTATTCTAGGCTTACCTGTAGGTAAAAGTAAACAAAATGGGTAGACAACCACTTTAATAAATGAGCAGAAGCCTGGCTTCCATCATCCAATCATGTGCAAGAAAAAGGCTGTTTTGTTTATTTTCCTTGCACGTGATTGGGTATTCTTTGCAAATGAAGCTTTACCTCATTTATGAAGCTCTGGAGCAACTGCAATTTGCAAAGTACACAATCTATTTGCCTTTAGTAAATCAAAACCCTTAGTGTCCTCAAATTGTTACTAAAGGTTACTGGATATCCTACAATTACCTACTACCTATCCAAATTCAAGTTCTCATTAAAGTATCAAAAAAAGCATTCCCCTAGACTGGTTAATGAGTCTGAAGAGTTGTTGGAATTTTATGCCTAGCTGCAGGTAGTTATCTGGAAAAGAACCTTGGGAATCTACTGAATGGCTCCTTTGGAGGTAACGCTACACAGGTTAAGCTAATAATACAATATTTACTTTGATTTGTTGCCTCATTTATTGCTTCTTTTTTTATTTTCACCCATAAACCTGGCTCTTTTGCTCCACCTGACCTCTCTCGCTTAGTTCCTTTACCACCACGACATGATATTCTTTGCCTCGGATATGTAAAGATAAATAATAGAACGTAAATGGAACATTTGCCTTGAAAGTGCTGGTCACATCTGCTCTAACACACTGAGTATAATTGCACTCAACATTTCACAATCAAGTGATGAAACATGACCTTTTCAATAGATAGAAGCAGACAGTACTTGCGCAGAATAAACAATCGGGTCTTCTAGGAATTTGTGGATTAAAGACCTGACTGTTATCATATCCAGACTTTGCCACATTGTGTGAGTGGAGAGGTTTACTGTAGGAGAACTGAGAAGGGTAATGGAGGACATAATGGCGGTGAATCCTGTGCCGCTGTACAAGGAACCCAATGGGCAAGGTGAGTACATCAAGAGGGGTCAATGCGAGGAGGACAAATACCCAGTACAGCTGGTATGGAGGACCATGTGACTCCCTCCCCTACCTTCCATGTGACAATGCTTAACTATAAAGGGCTTCCTTAATTATAAGGGCTTCATTCATTTTCTTTCAGCAACTGAATGGAGTGTGGTGGGTGACTGAAGGACAAAGCCAATATTTACTGGGAATGCCTGGTTTCTAAGCTGTTAAAATCCCAACAGCAGAGTTCCATATTTGGGTAATGACGTCAGCCAGTATTCCCTTTCCCTTCGTAAGCCATCAGCTGCCAGACAGAAAATTCAATTTGTGACGATAGTCTGTCAGGAGTGGACCATCTTGGTGGTTGGGGTAATTTGACTTGGATCCACATTGTTGGATGATATAATTGGCGATGGGTTTACGTTATTTTTTAATAAAGACTCTGCCATGGTGCTGTGTGTTCATTTAATTGTATCTCTTTTTGTGTGACTGAATAATCAAGGGTATTATGCAACCCTTACTCATTAATGTGGAAGGAAAGGGGTAGATATCTGAGCCCCCCCATTACAAAGGGGGTCACAGATTTCAACAAGTTTCCCTCATAGACTTGTGCATCCACTGAGCCAGGGATGTGGGGAATATGCCCTGGTCTTTATTAACATGGGGGGAAGGCGCTTTGCAAAGAAGGACCATTGCAAAATACTTTTCCCATGTAAGGGGTATATGGCCTGTAATGGATAAGAAGAGGGGGCCTGCATTGTTCGCAGCCCCTCCCTGTCCTTCTTGCCTACACAAATAAGAGTCCAGTATGGATTTAATGGTGACCCCTTGCTTTTATTTTGTCTTTTGCATGGGGTATCCCCTTAAAATCTATACCAGAACCCAGGCCTGGCCCAAGACATTGTGCTGCCTGGGTCCAAGAATGAAATGCTGCCCCCCCACCGCCCCCCAATAAAAAGCACGCCCACGAAAAGGCCCTCACATCCATTAATTTATATCATGACAATTAAAACTAAAATTAAATTTATTAAGAAGTCAGATTTACATGTAACAGTAGTGGTGGTGATGGGGGGGTTCAGTACAAGGCAAGTGTGGTGGTGGTGGGGGGGTTCAGTCAGAGCAGGCTGTGGTGGTGTTGTGGGTGTAAGCACAGCAGAAATCTCCTCCCCCTTCACACTGTTGGCCATCAGCTGGTCAGCTGACTTTCTCCTGCAGTTTCCTCTTCTTGTCCTGACATGGCATTTGTCTGCAGCAATGGTGGGAGAGGATGGTCGGGCAGTCCACTGTGTGGTTACAGCAGCGAGTGCTCTGCCAACTCCCATCATTACTTGTAACAGCATTGGCGCCGGGCCCCCTCACAGTGGGATAAGTGGCAGCCCCCCCACAGTGAAATAAGCAGCGGAGCGGGCGGGAGTTCCGCCACTGTCTTGGGTGTCAATTTGCCGCCCCTCTGAAAGTGCCGCCCCGGTCCAGTGGACCCCACCAGGACCCATAGTAGAGCCAGCCCTGCCAGAGCCGAATAGGGACTCACCATCTTTATCTTGCAGAGCATTATTGGTTGTTATGGTGCACATAACAACCAACAACTGTGTGGCTGCTGGAGTCCTAGCAACCAATGGCTTCACTGGTTGCTGGAATGCAGGAGGTAAGCCTGCACAGCATCTTTAGTTGCTAGGATGCAGGAATCCCCCAGTAGCCTAGCAGCCAAGGAGTAGAAAGTACCTAAATTCAATTAGGGTGGTGCAAAGCAGGCACTATGACCTCCTCCTTCCAATCTCTCCCTCTCCAACAGTTTATAACATCATTACAACACACACTTTTACTGGTGGGTGTGTCCAAGACAGCCGGGGGGCTGATGTCAGGATAAGGAAGCATGGGATATCTGGGAAACAGGGAATGGTGCATCACCCAATGTTTCCTATAGAAAAAAGTAAACGTTATCATACAGAGGGCCAGGGATATTGGCTTAGGAGTACTGAGCTGTTTGTACAGCATAGACCTATACAATCAACTGGAGTTAGTTTTTGTGTGGCTGGAGTTGGGCTTCAACTATAGTGCAATTAGAAGCCGACATAGGTGACAAAGAAGCTTAGTGGTTGGCACGTTTGCCTTGCAGCACTGGGGTCCTTGGTTGAAACCTCAACATGGATACTGTCTGCATGGAGTTTGCATGTTCTTCCTGTGTTTTCATGGATTTCTTAACACACTCCAAAGATGTGCTGGTAGGTTAACTGGTGAAATTAGCTCAACTATGTTTGTACAAATTGGCTATGTGAATATGTTATCATATTCTGCATGCCAGCTTTAAGTAAAGGAAACGGTAAGGGCAGAAGACAGGCCTGGCAACCTACCTCTTAACAATTGCCAAAAAAATTCTATGGAAAAGGCTTTCAAGTGAATCAACTATGGCGCTGAGAGAGCTGGCTCCTAGAATTGCTGAGAGTCGGATACAAA
The DNA here is from genome assembly GCA_018402905.1 of Glandirana rugosa. Lineage (NCBI taxonomy): Eukaryota > Metazoa > Chordata > Amphibia > Anura > Ranidae > Glandirana > Glandirana rugosa. The sequence goes on along the minus strand of BLSH010164238.1, from coordinate 1,171,959 downwards.
TTAATCGATACATACATACATACAGTATCTCACAAAAGTGAGTACACCCCTCACATTTTTGTAAATATTTTATTCTATCTTTTCATGTGACAACACTGAAGAAATGACACTTTGCTTCAATGTAAAGTAGTGAGTGTACAGCTTGTATAACAGTGTAAATTTGATGGCTCCTAAAAATAACCCAACACACAGCCATTAATGTCTAAACCGCTGGCAACAAAAGTGAGTACACCCCGGAGTGATAATGTCCAAATTGGGCCCAATTAGTCATTTTCCCTCCCCGCTGTCATGTGACTCATCGGTGTTACAAGGTCTCAGGTGTGAATGGGAGCAGGTGTGTTCAATTTGGTGTTGTCGCTCTCACTCTCTCATACTGGTCACTGGAAGTTCAGCATGGCACCTCATGGCAAAGAACTCTCAGAGGATCTGAAAAACAGAATTGTTGCTCTACATAAAGATGGCCTAGGCTATAAGAAGATTGCCAAGACCCTGAAACTGAGCTGCAGCACGGTGGCCAAGACCATACAACGGTTTAACAGGACAGGTTCCACTCAGAACAGGCCTTGCCATGGTCAACCAAAGAAGTTGAGAAATAGACGTATGAGTGCTGGCAGCATTGCTGCAGAGGTTGAAGGGGGGGGTCAGCCTGTCAGTGCTCAGACCATACGCCGCACACTGCATCAAATTGGTGTTCATGGCTGTTGTCCCAGAAGGAAGCCTCTGCTAAAGATGGTGCACAAGAAAGCCCGCAAACAGTTTGCTGAAGACAAGCAAACTAAGGACATGGATTACTGGACCAAGTCTTGTGGTCTGATGAGACCAAGATAAACATATTTGGTTCAGATGGTGTCAAGCATGTGTGGAGGCAACCAGGTGAGGAGTACAAAGACAAGTGTGTCTTGCCTACAGTCAAGCATGGTGATGGGAGTATCATGGTCTGGGGCAGCATGAGTGCTGCCGGCACTGGGGAGCTACAGTTCATTGAGGGAACCGTGAATGCCAACATGTAATGTGACATACTGAAGCAGAGCATGATTCCCTCCCTGGGCCGCAGGGCAGTATTCCAACATGATGACCACCCCAAACACACCTCCAAAATGACCACTGCCTTGTTAAAGAAGATGAGGGTAAAGGTGATAGACTGGCTAAGCATGTCTCCAGACCTAAACCCTATTGAGCATCTGTGGGGCATCCTTAAATGGAAGGTGGAGGAACACAAGGTCTCTAACATCCACCAGCTCAGTGATGTCCCCATGGAGGAGTGGAAGAGGACTCCAGTGGCAACCTGTGAAGCTCTGTTAAACTACATGCCCAAGAGGGTTAAGGAAGTGCTGGAAAATAATGGTGGCCACACAAAATATTGTCACTTTGGGCCCAATTTGGACATTTTCACTTAGGGGTGTACTCACTTTTGTTGCCAGTGGTTTAGACATTAATGGCTGTGTGTTGAGTTATTTTGAGAGGACAGCAAATTTACACTGTTGTACAAGCTGTACACTCACTACTTTACATTGTAGCAAAGTGTCATTTCTTCAGTGTTGTCACATGAAAAGATATAATAAAATATTTACAAAAATGTGAGGGGTGTACTCACTTTTGTGAGATACTGTGCATACAAACAGAGGCAAAGAGTTGCGTTCTGCAAGAACCTTTACAATGCATAAAGGCTGATCAACACAAATGTATGAAAATATAGGCAGTTAAAAGAGGTCAACAGCATTTGAGGAAATAGATGCCCACTGTGTCCACTTTTTCTTCGACGTAGACATCTTCAGGGGCATAGGACCTCCTATTCTCCTGAAGAAATCTACATGGACTAAACATGAGGGGGGGAGGGGTTGGCGCTGATGCCATTACGCATGCATGCTAGTCAGAGTAGCATGCAGAGTTTATATAGATTGTATATATGAAGGAATTTTTCTTTTAAATGGATTCATGGGAGGAGGACTAGAGGAGTGTAATAAAGTGGGTTACGGCTTTAATACAATAACAGTAGGGGGTCAGTTAGTGACTTTTAGTTTAATAATAGTATTTTTATTAAAGTTTTAACAATAAGGCCTCCTGTACACTGAGCATTAAAATGCTGCTTTTAGGGGGCATCTGGCACCTTTTTTGGTCTGCCTCTAGAGGCCCCTCCATGTTGGCTTATGTGTCCATGCACAGATAGGTAGTTAAAGGTGTTTAGAGGCAGGGGCGTTTAGAGTCCGAAAAATACAAAACCTTGTCAGCACATCCAGGAGCAGCAGCATTTTGGGCGATAAAAATGCTTGTCACATGTAAACGTGAGTAAACATGTGTAAGTGTGTGAAAACGCATGTTAAACGCATGTTAACGCTAGGTGCGTGAAGCGCTTGAGGGCCAATTCATTGCAATGGTCAGAATAAACTATTACGACATGCCTAAACATGTTTAACCTCTTTAGCCCCGGAAGGTTTACCCCCTTCATGACTGGACATTTTTTGCGATACGGCACTGCGTTACTTTAACTGACAATTGTGCGGTTGAGGCATTGGGTACGCTTCAAATTTGGACACGCTATTCAACTTCCTGAAATCATTACAAAACCTTATAGTGGCATCTGGCTTTGGGACCAATACTATGGGACTTGACCAGTCACTGTGGGACTCCTCTATCACGTCCAGCTCTAACGTGTTCTTTATTTCATTTGCAACTGCTTTGCACCTAGCCTCGGGTATTCTATGGCTTTACATTTATGAGGACACCTGGTTTCCTTAACCACTTCAGGTCCGCGCTATTGCCGAAGTACGGCTCCAGCGCGGACCTGAAATGCCCGGAGGACGTCCATGGACGTCCTCCACTGCGCGCACTCCAGGCGCGCCCCCTGGCGGCAGCGGCGGCGCGCGCGCGCCGCACGCTGCGCGAGCGTGCCCATGGGTCGGGCGGACTCGATGTCCGCCCGAGACCCGCCGATCAGTTTTAGGAGCCTCAGAACGGGGAACTGCCGTTGTAAACACGGCGGTTCCCCGTTCTGTGACAGGGGACATAGCAGATCTACTGATCCCTGTCACTGGGATTTAGATCTGTTATGTCCCGGCCAGCCCTGCCCCCCCACAGTTAGAACACACCCAGGGAACATATTTAACCCCTTCACTGCCCCCTGCTGGTTAACCCCTTCACTGCCAATGACATTTATACAGTAATCAGTGGACATTTAAATTTCTGATCGCTGTATAAATGTCATTGGTCCCAAAAAATGTCCGACATTTCCGCCCCAATATCGCAGTCCCGATAAAAATCGCAGATTGCCGACATTACCAGTAAAAAAAAAAAAATAAATAAAAACGCCATAAATCAATTCCCAGTTTGTAGACGCGATAACTTTTGCGCAAATCAATCAATATACGCTGATTGCGATTTTTTTTTTTACCAAAAATATGTAGAAGAATATATATCGGCCAAAACTGATGAATAATTTTTTTTATGGATTTGTACTTTAGCAAAAAGTAAAAAATATTGTTCTTTTTTGCAAAATTGTCGCTCATTTTTTGTTTATAGCGGCGATCAGAAATGACGCAGAGGGGATCAAATACCACCAAAAGAAAGCTCTATTTGTGGGAAAAAAAGGACGCAAATTTTATTTGGGTACAACGTCGCACGACCGCGCAATTGTCATTCAAAATGTGACAGCGCTGAAAGCCAAAAATTGGTCTGGGCAGGAGGGGGGTTTAAGTGCCCGGTAAGGAAGTGGTTAATGATGTCATGCTGTATAACTGTGGTTGGTCTGGGTAGGTGAGAGAAAAAGTCTCTATTCTTACTCACAAACTCTTTAACATCCTTTTGTTGGCCCACTGACGAGGTTTCAGTTATGAGTACCTCCGGTGTCACAGGGGTCATGTCCTTTTGGGGAGTTGGCACTGCCAGTAAAGTCTCTCTGTCCTTCCAAGGTTTCAAGAGATTAACATGATATATTTGTTCTGGTTTCCTTTTCCCTGGCTGGTAAACTTTGTAGTAGTCTAGTAATCACGTGTGTCACCATATATACAAATCAGCCAAATAGTGCAAGGATGTAACTTAGCAGGATTTACAAAATCACCTTTGACTAATGTCACAACATTACCAGAAGCTAGCAGATCAGTGACTGGCTTTCCGTCAACTGAAATTACACACATTTGTTTTTCCATGCGTCCCTGATATGATGCAGTACATGCTACCTGTGCAAAAAGGGGCCGAACACCCCCAGACAACAACACCAGAACATGCGAACAGGCAGAAAATGTGTGCGAACATTCGAACACCATTAAAGTCTATGGGACCTAAACATGAAAAATCAAAAGTGCTCATTTTAAAGGCTTATATGCAAGTTATTGCCATAAAAAGTGTATGGGGACCCGTGTCCTGCCCTAGGGGACATGTATCAATGCAAAAAAAAGTTTTTAAATCGCTAGTTTTTTCAGGAGCAGGGATTTTAATCATGTTTAAAGTGAAATAATAAAAATGAAATATCCCTTTAAATAATGTGCCTGGGGGGTCCCCTTAGTCTGCCTGTAAAAGGGCGCACCTCTGTGATGTTTAGAACAGTGCCAGAGCAAAATGACATTTGTAAAGGAAAAATTGTCATTTAAAACCACTCACGGCTGTAATGTATTGCCGGCTCCCGGCAATATAGAAAAAAAATCACTGAAAAAATTTGTGTAGGGTCCCCCCCAAGTCCATACCAGGCCCTTCAGGTCTGGTATGGTTTTTAAGGGGAACCCCGCACCGTTTTTTAAAAAATTGACGCAGGGTTCCCCCTAGAATCCAAACCAGACCCTTATCCGAGCATGCAACCTGGCTGGCCAGGATATGGGAGGACGAGAGAGCGCCCCTGCTCCGGAACCGTACCAGGCTACATGCCCTCAACATGGGGAGTATGGGAGCTTTGGGGCAGGGGGGCTCTGTGCCCCCCACCCCAAAGCACCTTGTCCCCATGTTGATGGGGACAAGAGCCTCTTCCCCAAAACCATGGGCTGTGTTTGTGGGGGGCTTATCGGAATCTGGAAGCGCCCTTTAATAAGGGGGCCCCCTCCCCATGTGAATTAGTATCGGGTACATCGTACCCTTACTAATTCACCAAAAGTGTAAAAAAAGAAAAAACCACAGGAGACAATTAGGGACAAGTCCTTTATTAAAAAAGAAAAAAAAAATGCCCCACATTGTAATCCATCGTCAATCACAGCGCGCAATGGACCTGTAAAAAAAAAAGCCGCAACAGCTCCTCCTCAATGGGAGGGCTCCCCCATCTGCACATGTTTTGCTTTGACGGGTTTTTTATATGGAAGGGCGGGGCCACCCGGTGACGGAAGCATGTGAACCGCCCCTCTGACTTCATAAGACGTCAGAAGGGGCGGGGTCATCTGCTTTCATCGCCGGGGGGCCCCGCCCTGCCATATAAATAAACTGTCAAAGCAAAATGCATGCATGAGCCCTCCCAACTTACATTCCACTCGAACCGCGGGCCCATCCCTATTCAGTAGCTCTCTCAGGTTTTTGGCTTCCTGAGTCCCAGGCAAGAGCAAACCTTTCCTCTACTCCTGCTTATTTATACCACCTGTTGGTGGACAGAAGTGGACCACAAAATCTGGTCCGGAACCAACCCTGCTAAGGTGGCTGGTAACATCTGGGCCGGATTTTCCCTTAGTTCACTGCAAATGAACACATGCGAGGCGCGACATACCGTCCATCGATCACCTCGCCTTTCATAATGTCGCAATATATATATATTGTATATATACACTATATTACCAAAAATATTAGGGTGCCTGCCTTTACATGCACATGAAATGTAACCAGTTCCTGACCGCCATACGACTATAAGCGGCGACAGCGTGGCTCTGTCCCGTGAATCGGCGCTTATAGTCGTCACTTTCGTGCACGGCTGCTAGGGGGCGAGCGTGCGCCATCAGCGGCGCACGCTCATGCCCACCGCACGCTCCCTGAGCTGGGACGCGGGTCGGGCGAACTCGATGCCCACCGGTGACTCGCGATGGGCTGTGACAGAGCCAGAATGGGGAACCGCTGATGCTTCGGGTCATTGTCCATCTGCACTGTGAAGCGCCGTCCAATGAGTTCTGAAGCTGAATATGAGCAGATAATATTGCCTGAAACACTTCAGAATTCATCCTGCTGCTTTTGTCAGCAGTCACATCATCAATAAATACAAGAGAACCAGTTCCATTGGCAGCCATACATGCCCACGCCATGACACTACCACCACCATGCTTCACTGATGAGGTGGTATGCTTTGGATCATGAGCAGTTCCTTTCCTTCTCCATACTCTTCTCTTCCCATCACTCTGGTACAAGTTGATCTTGGTCTCATCTGTCCATAGGATGTTGTTCCAGAACTGTGAAGGCTTTTTTAGATGTTGTTTGGCAAACTCTAATCTGGCCTTCCTGTTTTTGAGGCTCATCAATGGTTTACATCTTGTGGTGAACCCTCTGTTATTCACTCTGGTGAAGTCTTCTCTTGATTGTTGACTTTGACACACATACACCTACCTCCTGAAGAGTGTTCTTGATCTGGCCAACTGTTGTGAAGGGTGCTTTCTTCAGCAGGGAAAGAATTCTTCGGTTATCCATCACAGTTGTTTTCCTTGGTCTTACAGCTCTTTTGGTGTTGCTGAGCTCACCGGTGCGTTCTTTCTTTTTAAGGATGTTCCAAACAGTTGATTTGGCCACACCTAATGTTTTTGCTATCTCTCTGATGGGTTTGTTTTGTTTTTTCAGCCTAATGATGGCTTGCTTCACTGATAGTGACAGCTCTTTGGATCTCATATTGAGAGTTGACAGCAACAGATTCCAAATGCAAATAACACACTTGAAATTTACTCTGGACCTTTTATCTGCTCCTTGTGAATGGGATAATGAGGGAATAATACACACCTGGCCATGGAACAGCTGAGCAGCCAATTGTCCCATTACTTTTGGTCCCTTGGGAAAATGGGAGGCACATATACAAACTGTTGTAATTCCTACACCGTTCACCTGATTTGGATGTAAATACCTTCAAATTAAAGCTGAAAGTCTGCAGTTAAAGCACATCTTGTTTGTTTCATTTCAGATCCATTATGGTGGTGTATGGAGCCAAAAAAATTAGAATTGTGTAGATGTCCAAATATTTATGGACCTGACTGTATACTGATCCCTGTACTCGGGATCAGTTAGATCTCTGGTGCCCCTGCCAGCCCAGCCCCCATACAGTTAGAACACACCCAGTGAATACAGTTAACCCCTAAAGCGCCACCCAGGTTAACCCCTTCACTGCCAATGACATTTATACAGTAATCAGTGGATATTTAAATTTCTGATCGCTGTATAAATGTCATTGGTCCCAAAAAAGTGTCAAAAATGTCTGACATGTCCGCCCCAATATCAAAGTCCCGATAAAAATCACAGATCGCCGCCATTACCAGTAAAACTCGGCCAAAACTGATGAACAAATTAGTTTTTTTATATATGCATTATAGCAAAAAGTAAGAAATATTGTTTTTTTGCGAAATCGGAGCTCTTTTTTTGTTTATAGTGGTGGTCAGAAATGACGCAGAGGTGATCAAATACCACCAAAAGAAAGCTCTATTTGTGGGAAAAAAAGGACGCAAATTTTGTTTGGGTACAACGTCGCACGACTGCGCAATTGTCAGTTAAAGTGATGCAGTGCCGAATCGCAAAAAGTGTTCTGGTCCTAAAGTGGGAAATCCTTCCGGTCCTTAAGTGGTTAATGGTATCCCAAGTCCTTAGGGTCCAATATTGAGTTAGCCAAGAAGGCCTGGCTCGCAGTCTCCACTCTAATGCATCTCAAAGGTGTTTTATCGGGTTGAGGTCAGGACACTCTGCAGGCCAGTCAAGTTCCTCCACCCCAAACTCGCTCATCCACAATATATTGCCAAAAGCATTGGGCCACCCACCATAATCCCCCCTCCACCAAATGATTTGGACCAGTGCACAAAGCATACACATACACATACTAAGGCCAATTTAGTTATTTATTTATTTATCTTATTTTATTTTGTTGGGTATAGAAAGGATACAGAAAAAGGTATACAAATACTAAGTCAATTTAGACAGGAGCCAATTGACCAACCAGCATGTCTTTCGAGTGTGGGGGGAAACTGGAGAAGTTGGAGAAAACCCATGCAGAAGTGCCAACCACCTAGAGTGCACAGTCTATTTGCCTTTAGTAAATCAACCCAACAATGCACCCAGATCTTCCAGAGTTGGAAATAATTCAAATTGCTACTTGTAACGCATTAGTGGACATTCGCTGATGACAGCCATGTGCTGAGGAAATACAACACAAGTAACACTTCACAGATGGTGACTACTTAATTGGCTGGAGTTTGCTATTATTTATTGCAGCAGTAAGAAAACGTGAAAGGAGATTACCCAGCAGGTGCTGATGGAGAAACCCGTGTGTACAGATATTAATTAGCTGTAACTTTGTATTCCAACGTCTGTCATTTGTAAATACATACAAAATAACTATACACTTTGGTAACTACAGGTGCCAATACATCTGCAAAAGAAAACAGACAAAGGGCCTCCGTAATGTATTATACTGAGAGCCCAACACGTGCACAACAGTTAGAATTTAAAGGATAACTAAACCCAAGAACAAAAAATGCAATATGTTGCAGCATTATGTTACAGTCCTTAAATGTGACAGATGCGTTTGTTTTCATTTTTTTTTCAATGCTAAGAACATTTTCAGCAAATACAAAAAAATACCTGTTGATCCTGCCAGAAACACAAAATCAATATCACTTTGTGTGAGCCTACAACATTGTGGCAAATGGGAGGAACCACAGCGGGCAGTGAGCGACCAGGAATCTGACATGGCAACCACGGGAGGAACCACAGCACACAGAAGAAGACCAGGCATCTGACACATGCAGAAGTCTGTTACATACGGTGTATCACAAAAGTGAGTACACCCCTCACATTTTTGTAAATATTTTATTCTATCTTTTCATGTGACAACACTGAAGAAATTACACTTTGCTACAATGTAAAGTAGTGAGTGTACAGCTTGTATAACAGTGTAAATTTGCTGTCCCCTCAAAATAACTCAACACACAGCCATTAATGTCTAAACCGCTGGCAACAAAAGTGAGTACACCCCTAACTGAAAATGTGCAAATTGGGCCCAATTAGCCATTTTCCCTCCCCGGTATCATGTGACTCATTAGTGTTAAAAGGTCTCAGGTGTGAATGGGGTGCAGGTGTGCTAAATTTGGTGTTATCGCTCTCACTCTGTCATACTGGTCACTGGAGGTTCAACATGACACCTCATGGCAAAGAACTCTCTGAGGATCTGAAAAAAAAAGAATTGTTGCTCTACATAAAGATGGCTTAGGCTATAACAAGATTGCCAAAATCCCTGACACTGAGCTGCAGAAAGGTGGCCAAGACCATACAGGACAGGTTCCACACAGAACAGGCCTCACCATGGTCGACCAAAGACGTTGAGTGCACGTGCTCAGCGTCATATTCAGAGGTTGTCTTTGGGAAATAGACGTATGAGTGCTGCCAGCATTGCTACAGAGGTTGAAGGGGTGGGGGTCAGCCTGTCAGTGCTCAGACCATACACCGCACACAGCATCAAATTGGTCTGCATGGCTTTCGTCCCAGAAGGAAGCCTCTTCTAAAGATGATGCACAAGAAAGCCTGCAAACAGTTTGCTGAAGACAAGCAGACTAAGGACATAAATTACTGGAACCATGTCCTGTGGTCTTCTAAGACCAAGATAAACTTATTTGGTTCAGATGGTGTCAAGCGTGTGTGGCAGCAACCAGGTGAGGAGTAAAAAAGACAAGTGTGTCTTGCCTACAGTCAAGCATGGTGGTGGGAGTATCATGGTCTGGGGCTGCATGAGTGCTGCCGGCACTGGGGAACGACAGTTCATTGAGGGAACCATGAATGCTAACATGTACTGTGACACTGAAGCAGAGCATGATCCTCTGGGCATCCTCAAAGGAGGAGCGCAAGGTCTCTAACATCCACCAGCTCAGTGATATCATCATTGAGGAGAGGAGGAGGACTCCAGTGACAACCTGAGAAGCTCTGGTGAACTCCATGCCCAAGAGGGGTAAGGCAGTGCTGGAAAATAATGGTGGTCACACAAAATATTGACACTTTGGGCCCAATTTGGACATTTTCATTGGGGGTGTAATCACTTTTGTTGCCTGCGGTTCAGACATTAATGGCTGTGTCCTGAGTTATTTTTAGGGGACAGCGAATTTAAACTGTTATACAAGCTGTGCGCTGACTACTTTACGTTGTAGCAAAGTGTCATTCCTTCAGTGTTGTCACATGAAAAGATATAATAAAATATTTACAAAAATGTGAGGGGTGTACTCACTTTTGTGAGATACTGTAAATGCACACTGGGTTGGTAATATTAGGAAGCTAAGGGGTTAAGTCTAGATGTGTGGTCCCTGTATTTACAATCTACACCCCAATTGGGGAGTAGGGGTGTAGATTTTAAATACAGGGACCACACACCTAGACTTAAAGCGGTTGTATACTAAAAAAAAACAAAACCTGTAAGGCAAAGGCATAATGAGCTAGTATGAACCACATACTAGCTCATTGTGAAATACTTACCTCAGAACGAAGCTCCAACAGGTCCGCTCGGCCCCCATAGAGGGAGCTGATATTTTCCCTCGGGGGTTCCTTCTGGGTTCGTGGCTCCGAAGCTGTGAGTGGCCGGAGCCACGAGATGTCACTCCCACTGCGCGCCAGGCCTTCACCGGGACATCACGGCGCATGTGCCGTGACATCAGCGGCTGCATGCAGGGCGAATATCTCCTAAACCATGCAGATTTAGGAGATATTCATTTTACCTACAGGTAAGCCTTATTATGGGCTTACCTGTAGGTAAAAAAAAAGAAAAATAGGATATACAACCACTTTAATCCCTTAGCTTCCTAATATTACCAACCCACTATGCATTTATATGGTCAATATGATTATGTACCTCACCATTTCATAGGGCATCATGATGATTTTTCAGATATACAGTTCCAAATACATAGGAATTTGTGATTACTTTACCATGAGGAGGATTTTCCTTTGGCATTGCATGGGTGACGATGGCCAGTTGTAGGAGGACCACCAAACCTGTTTTTTACTCTGTATACAAGCTGTGAGGTAAGTGATAATAGTTGACTACTGAATATATTCATTGCTTAAATAAGAGACTGCAACTGATGTCTGTATTATTCCATACTCTAGCGTTCTTGCAGAAACCTTTCCTAAAGAAGCGGGTTATCTCCTGTGAAACATAAACTGTGTCAAAAGAAACTACAGCAACTCACTGCACTCTACAACAATGGAGCCAACTAGAGAGTCTATTGAAAGGAGTATCAGATGGTTTTTGCATATAAAAAAATGTGTTTTTTTTGTGAGTAATTGATGTATGTCTCTTATGCTTTTTGATATGTACATATGTGAATATTTTTATGATGTAACAATAAATCATTTTTGACATCTATTTTACTAACTTTGGGGCCCCATTATAGTCCTTTACAATCAGTTTGTTAGGGTCTGATATTTGTGTATTTCATTTGGAAATAACTTTTCAATGCTTTGTACCATTGCTGACAGCTGAAGTGTAAACAAAACAGTTGCCAGTAGGTATCGGTAATTGGTATTGGCGAGTACTAAAAAAAAAAAAAAGTATCAGTACTTTTACTCGTTGTAAAAAAAAACGGTATCGGTGCACCTCTGGTAATGTGGTAAAACTGTATGCTGTGGCCATAGATCCCCTTTAAGTAAACCCTTGTTACTATTAGCGAATGATTGTAATTAATTTTAGCAGTGATACCAAGCTACCTACAACCACCTATGTATCTCTAGAACAACAGCTTGGTAGCACTTCAATTGGCCATATATGTGGAAAATTGTAGACAATTTCAATTACCGTATTTATCAGTGTATAACACACACTTCTTCTTCCTAAAAATCGGGTGCAAATAATGTGTGCGTGTTGTACGTCGATATTTGCATTTGTGCTGCCTAGGAGGAGATGGGGGGGAGGTCAGATTACATAGAGCGAGGATCTCCTGTTTACTCGGCGGCCTCTGTAATACAAAGTCCCGCCTCCTGGACCGTTATTGGACCAGTGTTCTATCTATCATAGGAACCGATCTAGGAGGCAGGACTTTGTATTAAAGAGGTTGCTGAGTAAACAGGAAGGAGATCACTGCACTGTGTAATCTGACTTGAGGCTGCTGATGGGCACTGATCAAGCTGCAATGGTGAGGCTGCAGATGGGCATGGTTTAAGGTTGCATTGATGGGTAATGGTGAGGCTGCAGATGGGCAGTTATCAGGCTGCAATGGTGAGGCTGCAGATGGGCACTGATCAGGCTGCATTGATGGGCAATGGTGAGGCTGCAGATGGGCACTGATCAGGCTGCATTGATGGGTAACGGTGAGGCTGCAGATGGGCACTGATCAGGCTGCAATGGTGAGGCTGCAGATGGGCACTGATCAGGCTGCAATGGTAAGACTGCAGATGGGCAATGATTTAGCTGCAATGGTGAGGCTGCAGATGAGCACTGATCAGACTTCATTGATGGGCAATGGTGAGGGTGCACATGGGCACTAATCAGGCTGCATTGATGGGTAATGGTGAGGCTGCAGATGGGCACTGATCTGGCTGCAATGGTGAGGCTGCAGATGGGCACTGATCAGGCTGCATTGAAGGGCACTGGTGAGGCTGCAGATGGGCACTGATAAGGCTGCATTGGTGGGCACTGATGAGGCTGCAGATTGGCACTGATAAGGCTGCATTGATGGGCACTGATGAGGCTGCAGATGGGCACTAATAAGGCTGCATTGATGGGCACTGACCCTTTCTCGTTTTTTTTCCTGAAGCTTCCCTCTTACAATTAAGGTGCGTTTTATATGCCGATAAATATGGTACTTTCCATCTACCAGTAATCACATATGCAAGTGCAAAGAACCACCATCTATGAATTTGATTGACCACCAGAATTCGGTTGATTGGGAAGCTGAAACTGTGCAAATAAATTGACAGCTTCAATACAGTTTATTGCAAAGTTGGATCAAAGATTTAAAAAATAACTATAGCAATATCTGTAAAAGCGATTGCTTTTTTTCTGGCTGTCCATTCATAATAATTTCATTCCCATTTCCCTCAATCTATTGACACCGCCATTTTATGTCTCCAATTGCTTTGCGATTTTGTCAAATAATGGAATCGAAAGTTTAATTGCGCTATCAAATTGCCACTCATGGCCGGTTTTAGGTTACATGTACCCAATAACAGGGACAGCCACCCCCATATAAAGCTGCAATTTTTGCCCTGAAAGATAACAGATTGCTGAGAAAATTGAATTTTCATAAGCAAGTTTTGCATTGAGCTATAGAAATACTTTAGAACTGTATAACCTTACAAATAATACATAACGCAAACAGAACTATTTTAATTACATGCCATTAAATTCGAAATTGCATCCAAAAAGCAAACATACGCGTCTGCAGTCACATAAAACAGATTGAAAGAAATACTACAAATGCTCCAAAGCACTGATTCAAGCTCATTTCTGATTGACTGTATCTATTAATATGTATTAGTGATGCCTGCTTTCATCCATCCCTTTCATTACTATAATTAAAGTACATTGCAATCAAAAGAAAGGGGCACAGCTAGACTGGATGTCAAGGTAGCGTTGATACGGCAGTGTCATTGTAAAGAATGGAACACATCTATTGGAGAGGAAGATCCTCTTTTCTTATAAAAGATTGGAATTCTTGTGGAGGTAACCGGCATGTGACCTTCCACAGTGCAGCCCATGCCTTGATTGACTGCGCCCCCCTGAAGCCTCGATCACAATAAAACTGAATTACGGGGCACTGGAGAGACATCTCACCGAAGAACTGCTCATCGTTATCAGACCTTTAACACACAATTTAGCCACAGTTATCATAGATAGGAATAACATATGGAGACTTCCTCTCCGATCATCGCTTCAGGATCCCAAGGAGGAGTCTATTGATAATTACTTCCACCCTCCCTGAACACATATTTTAGGATGAGAAAGCATTCCTTATCTAAGGGACATACCCAGTACTCCTATATACTATGGTGCTTCAAGCAGAGAGTTCAGTGTGGTCCTTTGACCCTAGGTGCACATCTATGCGGCTGAGGTTTTTTCGAATGCATTTTTGCATTCAATTTTTCATGTGCTTTGTGTTTTTTCTTTCTCTGTGAATAGCTGGTTGTTAAGGAGTCATCGTGCCTTTAACAATCTAGAAAAATGGCATGGGTACCCCCCCCCCCGATCCATACCAGGCCCTTGAAAAGTAGCTGTGTTCAAACAGTAATCCAATTCTTAGCTGATCCTTTAAACAAGTGGTCTCCAAACTGCGGCCCGGGGGGGCCAGATGTGGCCCTTTGATTGCTTTTATGTGACCCTTTGGGCATTATTCCCCCCACTGACAGCAAGAATGGGGCATAGTTCTGACACTGACAAAAGGGCACTATTCCCTCCACTGACACCAATGAGGGGGCACAATTCCTCTCACTGACACCAATGATGGGGCACTATTCCTCCCATTGACACCAATGATGGGGTACTATCCCCCCCCCACTGACACCAATGATGGGGCACTATTCCTCCCACTGACACCAATGATGGGGCACCATTCCTCCCACTGACACCAATGATGGGGCACTATTCCTCCCACTGACACCAATGATGGGGCACCATTCCTCCCACTGACACCAATGATGGGATACTATTCTACCCACTGATATCAATGATGGGGCACTATTCTTCATACTGACACCAATGATGGGGCACTATTCCTCCCACTGACACCAATGATGGGACACTATTCCTCCAACTGACACCAATGATGGGACACCATTCCTCCCACTGACAGCAATGAAGGGTCACTATTCCCCTCACTGACACCAATGATGGGGCACTATTCTTTCCACTGACACCGATGATGGGACACTATTCTTCCCACTGACACCAGTGATGGGACACTATTCCTTCCACTGACACCAATGATGGGGCACTATTCATCCCACTGACACCAATGATGGGGCACTATTCCTTCCACTGACACCAATGATGGGACACCATTCCTCCTACTGACACCAATGATGGGACACTATTCCATACACTGACACCAATGATGGGGCACTATTCCTCCCACTGACACCAGTGATGGGGCACTATTCCTCCCACTGACACCAATGATGGGGCACTATTCCTCCCACTGTCACCAATGATGGGACACCATTCCTCCCACTGTCACCAATGATGGGACACCATTCCTCCTACTGACAGCAATGATGGGGCACTATTCTTCCCACTGACACCAATGATGAGACACCATTCCTCCCACTGACATCAATAATGGTGCGCTATTCTCCCCACTGACACCAATAATGGGGCACTATTCCTCCCACTGACACCAATGATGGGGCATTATGTCTCCCACTGACACCAATGATGGGACACCATTCCTCCCACTGACAACAATGATGGGACACCATTCCTCCCACTGTCACCAATGATGGGACACCATTCTTCCCACTGACACCAATGATAGGGCACTACTCCTCCCACCACTTCCAGCTATGACAACACAGAAGTACAATTGGGTGACAGTTGTCACCTTATAATATGAAGTGCCCAAACAACAACCTTAATGGCAGGGCCACCAGGTATTTTATTAATAAAAGCTGCAGATTTAAAAACAATAAAAACAACAATTGATGAAATATGAATGTATTACAGCTCATATGAGATTTTAGTGATTGTGTATAAAGCTTCTTTATCTCCCACGTTAAACTGATGGCTGTGTAAAGTCTGGAGCTCTGAAATCTTAGCTGATATGGATGGAAGGTTAGGGAAGCTCCTTGAGCAGATAATTATTTACCTCTATTTAAAAAGAAAAATCCTTTATCACTTGAAGCTTGTCGATCGCTGCACAGCCAAGTAAGGGCCAATAAATTCTAGTAAAAAATCTGAAATTGACAAGTTTAAAACTGTTTGACAGATTTTTTTTTTTTTTTTTGAAGCCCGTGGTGGTGTGAGACACACCCAGACTTACCCGGTGCATAAAAAAGTGCACAACACAAAAGTGAAGACACAAAAAGTGCACATGGGTGTACACAATAGCCCCCCTCCGAAGAGGAAGGGCCTCTTACCCTGATCCCCCGGTGGCCGAAGCTCCTAGGGGACTGAGGTATCGTGCACCAAGGATTGCATAGCCAAAAGGCCGGGCAACCCCCAGTTCTCGTTTGGCGACCAGCCGGAACCGGCCGCCCCGATACTACGGTGGGACTCCCCCGAAGGGAGACCCCATGAGAGGCGGTGGATCAAGCCAAAAGGCCATACCCACCGCCAACCAAGACTTTCGGGCAGGCCCCGAGAGACCGTACACCCTACTTATCATACGGTGCTTCGTGTACCCAAAACAATCAAGTGACACGACACAACAAACTACACAGCAAACAAACAAAACAATCAAAAGTGAGGAAAGGGATAGTGAAGAGGAGTGCAGAAAGTGCCTTTGTGAGTAACAAAGGCCGGCCTTGCGGCCAGGAATCAAAAATTCCTCCGGTCCTGGCCAAAAGGCCTGGCCCAGGAGGCAGGTGTGAAAAAAGTGTGTATGGTGCAGTGACCTTGGTGCCATCAAACTCAAAGTGTTGCCACCCACTGTGAGATTTCCGGCACCCCTGGACTGCCACTCCAGGGGCACATACACCACGGGCTTCTTTCGGAGCCCAACCTAGAGGTCGGACCGGCGTCTCCCCGTACCAGCCAGGAGGACCTGTCTGGGTTCCCGGTCACCCTGTTCATCTGGGTGGCAGGTGCAGGTTTCTTCCGGACACCTGGTCATCCTGTTCATCTGGGCCTGTGGCTACCCGATGCAGGCTTCTTCCAGGTGAAGGGTCACCCTGTTCACCTATGGCCTCCCGATGCAGGTTTCTTCCGGGTCCACCAGTCAGAGTCCAATTATGCTTCAGGATTTGCCGAGTATCAGCCCGGAGGACAAAGGCCCACCCAGCGCATCCTTCCACAACTGTCTGGTCTCTGGTTCAACACCAGCCGGCCAAAAGGCCGAGCGCAGCGACCAGCCAATCGGCCAGATCAGAGGTGGTTCTCCATTCCATCAGGAGGCCTAAGAATTTAGACAGCTTAGGGAGAGCCTTGCCTTCAACTGGGGACAAGCCGAAGCCAGAATCAACCCAGGAGGAAAAAGGCCCTCCCACCACCATCACCATTCCGTACCTAATTACATCAGGTAAGGCTAGTTCCCCCTAACTCTAGGGAACCTAAATGCCTTACCTTCAAACTGATAAGAACAGATACTACACTTGATCTTAGCCAAAAGGCCGACAGATACAGTAGCTACTGCTACCTATGTGCATTTACCTGCCTGAATACAACTGCACTTGTGCTTGGTTGGGCAGAACCAGCGTAGGTAAGTAGTTATTGGATGGCTGGGCCATTTTTAATTGGAACAAGCAACGATCACATATAAAGTGGAATGTAAGTCAATCTGGAGCTCTCAGTGGGGATGACGGTTAGACATGTTCAATAGGCATGTGCACTGCCGAAAAATTTGTTTGTTTTAGTTTCATTATTTTTTTTTTTTTTTCGTTTTTTGGGTCATTCGTTATGATCTAAATATGTAAATTCGAAAATTCATAAATTCATAAATTCAAAAATCTGAAAATCTGGAAATTTGAAAATTCGAAAACCCGGAAATTTGTAAATCGGAAAATCCGTACATTCATAAATTAGAAAATTAAAAAATTTGTACATTCGTAAATTCTGAATACCAGAATCCGAAAATCCGGAAATTTGAAAATGAGAAAACCCGGAAATGTGGAACTTGGAAAATTTGAAAATTTGTACATTCAAAAATTTGCAAATTTGTAAATATGAAAATTAGAAAATCTGGAAATTCAAAAATTCTGAAGTTTGGAAATTCAAAAATAAGAAAGAAAATCCTAAAAATTTGAAAGAATTAAAATCCGAAAATTCGAAATAATATCGAACTAACTTGTAATAACTATTAAATTATAGGTATTGGAATTTCCTTTAAAATTTGGCTGTTAGTGTACGTAACAAATACGAATTTATCTAAAGTTACGAATTATCCGAAATAACGAATGCCGTATCTATTCAAATGGAATGGAATTAGTTAATAATAAATACTACTACTAATAATAAAACAGTTTTAATATTATTATTAATTGTTATTTATTATTATTAATTAGTTACGTTACATTTGATTAGATATGGCATTCGTTACTTCGGATAATTTGTAACTTTGGATAAATTTGTAATCTTTACGTTCACTAACAGCAAAATTTGGAAGGAAATTCCAATACCTTTAATTTAACAGTTAGTAATAGTTAAGTTACTATTAGTTAGTTATTATATCAAATTTTCAAATTTTTGGGTTTTCGAATCTTATTTTCATATTTTCGTTCTTATCTTCCGATTTTTGAATTCTCTAATTTTCGGATTTTTTAATTTCCAAATTTACGAATTTTCAGATTTTCGAATTTACAAATTCACCAATTTTCGAATATTCAAATTTACGAATATTCAGAAAAAATTGTTAAATGGGTTTTCGTTAATTTCCAAATTAACGAATTTGTTGAAATTCGTTAAAAAACTAATTCAGAACAAAACGAATTGCACATGTCTAATTTTGTTCCGAATTTGTTTTTTTGTTAAAATTTGGCATATTCCTTCACTTGGAAGCATCTGAATGAATGAAAGACTATTTGACTAATTTTTTGAAAACAAATTTTCTAAAAGAACGAAAGTTCAATAGAATGAAAAATCCGAAAACGCGAAAATAAGAAAGAAAATCCAAAAATCCAAAAGAATGAAAAACATTCCGATAATTTAGTTTTTTGTGTTTTTTATTATAGTTAAATTATTAACCATTAATAACAATAAATACTACTAATAATAAAAACTATAATAATAATTATAAACTATTAAATTATAGGTATTAGAATTTCCTTTCAAATTTGGCTAACTGTTAGTAAACGTAATGAATTCGAATTTATCCAAAGTCACAAATTATCTGAAATAACGTATGCCGCATCTAAATGAATGGAACATAATGAATTTGAAGGCATCCAAAGTTACGAATTATCAAAATAACGAATGCCGATCATAACGAATGTTTCGATAAACAAAAAAAAACTGATAAAAAACAAACAAATTTTTCGGGAGTGCACATGTCTAATGGCAGTGCCAAGTGGAGCCAGCCATGTCTATCTCTCCTCTCATGGAGCAACCTTCAGGGTCTAGTAAGCTTTCTGCCCTGAGGGTAGTTGGATGATCTCTATATATTCAGCCTTCCTCTAATCAAATCTATGGACATCCTAACCAAATTGACTACAGTCAGTGAACTTTACATTTCTGCATTCATTTCTGTATTGACTTGTCTGAGTGATGGCGATAACACTCAGAAATGTCCTAAAAGCACCACAAATGGACATGCCATGGTGAGTGACTGAACCAAACCTAACATACTAATGTAGTGCAAACAAATAATAACAAACAAAAACAAATAACGTACGGATTAGACATGTGCGGTTAGTTTCGTTCCGAATTAAAATTCGGACTAATTTTTATTTTTTGGAAATTCGGATGTATCCGAATTTCTGAATTACAATAGTACCAAAGTTAAACTAATCCAAATAACGAAAAAGAAAATTTGGACGAAATTTGAATTAGAATAATTGTCGAATACTTTTCAAATTTGAATAGTTTTCAAATTGGAATTGGAAATGTTTTCAAATTCCAATAGTTTTCAAGTCGTCGAATTTGAAAAGTTTTCAAATTTCCAAAGAGAACAGAATAGAATAGAAAACAAAGGAATAGAACAGAAAAAAAACAATAGACCAGAAAAGAATATAACAGAGAACAAAAGAATAGAATACAACAGAGTAAAACAGTTCTGTTCCACTCAACCACATTATATTCTTTCATTTTCTGTTATATTCCCCTCTATTGTATTCTATCTTTTTCCATTCTATTCCTCCACTTTCCACTCCACCCCATTCTCCTTGGAAATTGGAAAACATTTTGAATTCGAAAACTATTCAAAATTGATTCGAAAACTTTTCTAATCGATTTGAAAATGAATACACTAAACACATTTCCGAAAACGAATTAAACAAATGAAACAAATCTAACTAAACAAACTTATGTAAATAAGGAATTGAAATGAAACAAAACTAAACATTTTTTTTTCCCTCTGCACAAGTCTAATACTGATGTAAACAGAACAAGGACACAAATGTGGAAGGGGGACTTTAATGGTGCTCAAAAAATTAGCAAGGTATATTAAAAATTTAAATTCTTTAATAATTAATGTGCTAGAAAGACACATAATGCTAAAAACACATTTTTTTGGTATAGTACATATCCACAGCTACAGTCATAGCAACATTGTTGAGTGCTAAATTGATCTCATTAGTCATATCCCGACATGTTTCGCTGATTAGGGCTTCCTCAGATGATTCATGAGAGACACAGTTGTTTTGAACCAGAAAAACACCTCCAACAACACTGGCCACCCAAGAAAAAGAGTATAGCCCAACAGGGTTACAGCGAACCATATAGCGGCCAAGATGTGGATAGTATTAAGGCCAGTTCACACCATAGAAATGCAGTCCGGATACGTTCCGGATGCTTTTCTGGAAGCGCTATTTTGACACATTTTTGGTGCATTCCAGTGCATTTTTGGTGCATTTTTTATGCAGTCCAATGCATTTTCCCCCTTTTTTTCTTAACCTAAAATAAGGACATGTGAGTTCCAGTAAGTTGTTGGTGCATTTAGGTGTGTTCTGCCGTGTTTTCGCATTTTTGATGCATTTTACTGCATTCCAGTACAGTTCAGTACAGAAAAAATGCAGCATGTTCTACTTTTTTTCTGGAACTGGAACACACTGGAACTGACTGCACTGGTGTGAACTATGCCATTGAAAACCATATAACCACTGGACTGCATGTGGTGTGAACTGGCCCTCAAGATGTGGATAGTATTAATGGAAGTACAGACCAGGAGCCGAGGAATACGTTTTATATTGCACTCAACGCTACTGGGGATCCAGCATGCTGATGCGCGCATTGAGTGCAATATAAAACGTATTCCTCGGCTCCTGGTCTGTACTTCCATTAATACTATCCACATCTTGGCTGCTATATGGTTCACTGTAACCCTGCTCGGCTATACTCTTTTTCTTGGGTGGCCAGTGTGAATCGTTGGTGGTGTTTTTCTGGTTCAAAACTGTGTCTCTCATTAATCCCCTGAGGAAGCCCTAATCGGTGAAACAGTGTATCTCCACTCTGTGATGTTTATCCCCTCCACCAGGCGCAATGCACGCTCACCTCCGTCATAGACCCAACAGGGGTCAGATACGCATAGGTGTATAAATCACTGGTGTTCTGGTTCCTTTGGTCGCCGAGACACTTCCCCTTTAAAGAAGGCTCAATGGTGGTCACTGATAGCTCCAAGGTAACATAGGGAGAAGAAAGTGCTGTCTGGAGGGCAAATGAAGCCATGAGGATGGTGGCGTAACGCGTAGAGGTGGAGCCTGACGGTGGGAGCTCATGTGCTGTATACGTGAGAACTGTCTGATTTTACAAAGCACTGTTTTTAATGAATAAATGTGAGTAAATAGTATGAAGCTGGGTTACTGTGGTTTGTTTTTTGATTAATCCCGGGTACTGCACTATTAGAAGAACTTTCTTCTCTATATGTTACCTTGGAGCTGACAACGGTATTTTTTTTTGTTTTCGTCTCAGTTGTTTTTTTTTTTCATTTATCGGATCATTCGTTATGATCGCATTCGTTATTTTGATAATGCGTAACTTCGGATGCATTCAAATTCGTTACGTTTCATACATATAGATGCGGTATTCGTTATTTCGATCATTTGTAACTTAGGATGCATTCGTATTTGTTATTTTCCACTCATTTACATGCGGCATTCATTATTTCAGATAATTTGTGACTTCGGATAAATTTGAATTCGTTACATTTACTAACAGTTAGCGAAAATTGAGTACTGTCTGTGATACTTTTTTTATTTGCACTAACATACAATTTTTCAGGACAACCTTTCGGGGTGTTTCCCCTTCTTCAAGGTCCAAGCAGTACTGATTCACAAACGTTTTAGCAGAATGTTAAAAAAAATCTCTGAGGGAAAAGAAAAAAAAAAAGTAAAAACAAACAAACACCACCCAATGCATATGGTGATGGTAATAAAGCTAGCAGCAGGGTCTCTGAGATGTGTGCTAGCTTTATTACCATCACCATATGCATTGGGTTGGGTTGTGTGTTTGTTTTTCCTTTTTTTCCCTTTCCCTCAGAGATTTTTTTTAACATTCTGCTAAAACTTTTGTGAATCAGTACTGCTTGGACCGTGATGAAGGGGACACCCCGGAAGCTTGTCCTGAAAAATTGTATGTTAGTGCAAATAAAAAAAGTATCACGGACAGTACTCAATTTTCTCTGGCACAATTGCACTAATACGGCTACAATCACCTCTAACAATTAGCCAAATTTGAAAGGAAATTCCAATAACTGTAATTTAGACTTTTTTATAGATTGTGTCTGAAGAATCACTATTGGACTCTTACATATGGTTTTTGTTTGTTATTATTTGTTTGCACTACATTAGTATGTTATTTGTTATATGGGCATTAGCACTTTATCATTAGCTGTTACATTTCCATTAGCTTTGCACTTTATTAATTGTTTGTTATATATACACCAGTTGTTGCCTTGAGCAGCGCTATCACATACTTACCTAGATTCAGGAAAGACTGGCTGATATCTCATTTCTCTATTTAGAAATATTAAAATTCCAACAAATCCAGCTGTGACCTTCCAAAGTAATCTATTTGTGTAATTCCATGTATAAATTGCATTCCAGCCGTTTCTCCTGCTGAGGTTCCTGTCACATATTGCTCCTCTAGGTTCCAAGGACAGCCTGAGCAGAGTAGAGTCATTTATTGCAGGACGCTTCGCTTTATTTATAAAGACAGACAAATAAATGTTTTTCCTTTTCGTTAATGGAAAGTTGTGAAGCTGATGCGCAGTGTCAAAAATGGTAAAGCCGACCCAAAAACGACACTAAGTGGCAATATTTTACCATTATTAAAACGATTTCATCTTAAAAAAAAAAACATATTGTTAGCCTTTTTCTTTATTATTCACCCCTGTGCACTCATCTATATTGAAAAAATGGCAATTAATAAGAACAAAGTGATGACAATTCCAACTTTAGAAGCCAGTGTCGACATTGGCCATCTCTAAGCTACAAATCCTGGCTTTCTTCCAATGTTAAAGTGACAATAAACAATGAATTAAAGAAACAGAAAATAAAAAAGTGCAGCTGCCCCTTTAAGTGGTGATCCCACTTTCAAAATAGTAACATAACAAAAGTAAGGTGCTACTATATCCTATTAGTCCACATACAAAAAATACAGCAAATACAAAGTGTTATATGAGTCCCATCA
This sequence comes from Glandirana rugosa, assembly GCA_018402905.1. Classification (NCBI taxonomy): domain Eukaryota; kingdom Metazoa; phylum Chordata; class Amphibia; order Anura; family Ranidae; genus Glandirana; species Glandirana rugosa. The sequence goes on along the minus strand of BLSH010164238.1, from coordinate 1,148,405 downwards.
GTGTAAATCAAAAATTCTTCAAAGACTCCAATCACAGTGATGGAAATGTGCACTGCTCATAATGTCCTTCTTATAGTGCTCCACCAAACGTATGTGCAAAATTCACACTCACCAACCATCAATACAAAGCCAGCCTTATTATCAGCTTCTATTTCTCCAACCATAAAACTGGATCTGGAAGATTCAGCAACCCAGGCCCTCCAGATAGCTCTCTCTCATATGAGACTATAAGGAGGTCAGGAGATACGGGGGGGATGTAAACTCAGGCACCATCTCTCTGAATTTAGCGAGATTGTGATATTTATCTTCATTCATTGCAGTGAATAGCTAAACATATGGCGTTAAAAGGCTCCTGAAGAAGCTGAAAAGTATGGCGAAACATGTAGAGCGCACACCCAAAATGTTATTTGACTCACTGGTGAACTGTTTTTAACTGTTTGTTATTTGTATGTGCTTTTTTACAATTTTCCTAAAATAAAATTATTTTTTAAGAAAACTTCTATGTATGTATTGGCATCCTGAAATCCCATTTATCTTTTCATCTCTCTATCATATATATTAAGAAAAGGACCCAAAGAGAGTGAAGGGGTATCATAGTGTAGTAATTTAATCAAATGTCTTCAGTATATAAAAGCACAAATGCGCACTTACATTTAATGGTGCTATTGTCAGCACCAACACAATCAGCAACAATGTGTTCACCTGCAGTCCAATAGCCGGAAACTATGGCCAAGGATTAACCAGAAATTACGTCAACGCACTGGTGTGCAGTCATGTTGGAGCAGGAAGGGGCCAACACGAACAAAGCTGGGAGCATGAAATTGTCCAAAATGTCTTGGTATGCTGACGCTTTAAGAGTTCCCTTCACTCTAACTAAGGGGGCAAGCCCAACCCCTGAAAAACAACCCCACACCATAATCCCCCCTCCACCAAATGATTTGGACCAGTGTACAAAGCAAGGTCCATAAAGACATGGATGAGCGAGTTTGGGGTGGAGGAACTTGACTGGCCTGACCTCAACCCAAACACCTTTTAGGTGAATTAGAGTGGAGACTGCGAGCCAGGCCTTCTCATCCAACATCAGTGCCTGACCTCAGAAATGAGCTTCTCAAAGAATGGTCAAACATTTCCATAGACACACTCTTAAACTCTGTGAACAGCCTTCCCAGGAGAGTTAAAGCAGTTATAACTGCAAAGGGTGGGCCAACTCAATATTGAACCCTATGGACTAAGACTGGGATGCCATTAAAGTTCATGTGCATGTAAAGGCAGACGTAATATAGTGTATTTAGTTGCCTGAAGCCTCCTGAGATACTCACATAATGCATCCCAGCAGGCCCTGGTGTACTCTACAGCAGTGGTTCTCATCCTCAGTTCTCAAGTACCCCAAACGGGCCATGTTTTAGGAACTTCCCTTAGATAAAATAGCTCTTATCAATACCATGTCATTGATATTGATTTAAAGCAGCCATGCAAGGTAAAGGAAAACCTGAAAACATGGCCCGTTGGTACTTGAGGACTGAGGTTGAGAACCACTGCTCTACAGCATGCACTGTGACACATCATCAAGGGGCATGCTGCCTCTTTCTGGTTCCTACAGCTGACTACCTGATGACGGCAGATGTATCTCTTTATAGGGGCAGCTGCAAGAACCCAGAAGCGACAGCCCATTCTTGATGACGTCAGAGGAGAACATGGCAGCTTAGGACCGTGTAAGGAGTGGATCCCTACAGAACATCCCAGGGAACATTCCCTGGGAAGGTGTGTATGATTTTTGTGGATAATGCAGGGTAAAAGATAACAATGGAAAAAAAACATAGGAGGAGTGAAGTTCCTCTTTCAAAACATGTTACAAAAGTATACTGTATGTATTTCAGCTTTTTCTATACAGTAGCTGTGTAATTGGACTTCCTCTATAAAGCGGAGTCCCACCCATGTAAAAGTCAGCAGCTACAAAAAGTGTAGCTGCTAACTTCTACTAATCACTCACCTGTCCCTCGCTCCAGCAATGCGGTTGCCCAAGGGCTCGCTCCTCTCCCCCTCCTCTCCGCGGCACCAGCATCACAGGTGTTTTTTTGGCTGCAAAGCCCGGCACGCACTGCGCATGCGCAAGTCACACTGCGCCTTGTGACTGGCCGGCGTATTTTCTAGGACCTGTGACGTGTCCCAGAAGATGGCCGAGAGGGAGGGGGGAAGGTGGACTTCCGTCCCTGAGCCGCGGCGCCAGGGGAGGAAGTGGACCTGGGACCCTGTGAAAACTGGGTCCCTGGTCACCCCCCCCCCCCCAAAAAAAAAAGACATGCCAATTGTGGCACGTTGGGGGGTCACCTTCCATTAAAGCGGAAGTTCCATTTTTGGGTGGAACTCCACTTTAAGGTGCAGTCTTGTGCATGCCATATGCTGTCCCTTTACTGTATAAATTATGAGTTGTATCAAAAAAAAGATTTATAGGCACCCCACCTTCCCCCATCTGCTGCTGGTTTATGAAATTTTACCTAAACTTTCCTTTAAAAATGAACAGCATGCACACTGTGATGGTGAAAAACTAATTAAAAAAAATAGTTTTGGAAACAGCTTAATTGCTGCATAACATTTCCTCCGGTTTTAATATCTTTTATTTTCATATTGTCCTTCTGAGCATTTGTAGGCGTTGTGGAGTGGATTAATTGCAATCACTGTGATCAGTGCAGGAGACTGCAAAAATATTTGCTTTTATCTCGTGTCAAAGATAGGTTTTCCTTTCATGAAAACACAATCTGCTGTATTCAGACACAACATTAATTAGACTCAATTTCACTGCGTTGGCAAAAAAGTACAACTTTACGAGGACGCATCTGAGTTCAATAGAAAACGTCAATTCTTGAGAACTGGGACTGTTTTTTTTTTTTTACTTCCTCACTGTTGCGGTCAAGCTTTTATTTAACAGAAATAACAGCAGTGAAAAAAAAAAAGAGTGCGTGAAACATTTCACAACATTCAAGTAATGTAAGGGTGCAATCAGGGCGACTAAGATAGAACACCACAGACACATAGCGGAGGAGAGTAAGAAAAATCCCAAGAAATTCTTTAAGTATATAAATAATAAGAGAGGGGGGTCAGATCATATTGGCCCCATAAAGAACAATGTAGGGAATCTGGTTACAAAGGATGGAGAGATAGCAAAGGTTTTGAATCTTTTCTTCTCTTCAATCTTCACGAGGTAAACGGGGGGCTTCAGTAGCCAGAACTGTAATGTTTGTCCTGATGGCACGTCACAGGAGGAACCGTCATGGCTAACTGAGGATAGAATTAGGAATAGACTTGAAAAACGTAACATTAATAAGTCACCAGGACCAGATGGCTTGCACCCAAAGGTCCTCAAGGAACTCAGTTACGTAATTATCAGACCATTGTTCCTAATTTTTACGAGCAGTCTACTGACTGGTATGGTACCAGCTGATTGGAGGAAAGCCAATGTAGCACCAATATTTAAAAAACGACCAAGATATATCCCTGGGAACTACAGTACAATTAACCTAACCTCAATAGTATGCAAGCTTTTGGAGGGGATGATAAGGGATTATATACAAGATTTTTGTAGTAAAAAAAGTATTATTAGCAGTAAACAGTATGGATTCATGAAAAATCGTTCTTGCCAAACCAATCTATTAACCTTCTATGAGGAGGTGAGCTGCCATCTAGCTAAAGGAAGGCCCATAGACGTGGTGTATCTGGATTTTGCAAAGGCATTTGATACAGTTCCCCATAAAAGTTTACTGTACAAACTAAGGTCTGTCGGCATGGACCATAGGATGAGTACCTGGATTGAAAACTGGCTACAGGGGCGGGTCCAGAGGGTGGTGATAAATGGGGAGTGCTCGGAATGGTCCGGTGTGGAGAGTTGGGTCCCCCAGGGTTCTGTCCTGGGACCGATCTTATTTATTTTATTTATAAACGATCTGGAGGATGGGATAAACAGCTCAATCTCGGTATTTGCGGGCGATACTAAGCTATGCAGGGCAATAATTTCTTCACAGGATATGGAAACTTTGCAAGAAGATCTGGACAAATTAATGGGGTGGGCATCTACATGGCAAATGAGGTTTAATGTAGACAAACAATGCATGTGGGTGCCAAAATTATGAATGCAAACCTCTGGGGGAATGCAGGGGAGAACCTCTGGGGGAATCTAGGATGGGAAAGGACCTAGGGGTCCTAGTAGATGACCGGTTCAGCAATGGCATGCAATGCCAAGCTGCTGCAAGCAAAGCCAACAGAATATTGGCATGCATTAAAAAAGGGGACTCACTCCAGAGATAAAGTGATACTTCTCCCACTATACAAGACTCTGGTCTGACCGCATCTTGAGTATGCCATCCAATTCTGGTCACTAGTCTTCAGGAAGGATGTGCTGGAACTGGAGAGGATCCAGAGAAGGGCAACAAAGCTGATTAAGGGACTGGAGAATCTTAGTTATGAGGAAAGATTACGAGCACTGAACTTATTCTCTCTGGAGAAGAGACGCTTGAGAGAAGATATGATTTCAATGTACAAATACAGTAATGGTGACATCACAACAGGGACAAAACTTTTCCACACAACGGAATATAAAAAGACATGCGGCCATGCACTAAAATTGGAAGAAATGTGATTTAACCTTAAACTGCGTAGACCTGTGTTCTTTACAGTAAGAGCAGTGAGGATCTGAAATTCTCTTCCACAAACAGTAGTTTAAGCAGGGAGCATAGATAATTTCAAAAAACTATTGGATAGGCACCTAGACGACCACAGCATACAGTGATATATAATGTAATATTGACATAAACGCACACACACAAGCAAGTTGTTAAAGTGGTTCTAAAGGCTCAAGGTTTTTTACCTTCATGCATTCTATGCATGAAGGTATAAAACCTTCCCTGTGTAGCAGCCCCCCTAATACTTACCTGAGCCCTATCGGGATCCAGTGGAATGCACAAGAGCCTCGGCTCTCCGGGAATTCTCACCATTGGCCAGTGAGCCAATGAGCCAATGAGGAGAAAGAGGGAGCAGAGCCGAGCCACGGCTCTGTGTGTGAATGGACATGCAGAGCAGCAGCTTGGGAGCGAGCCTGCTTGGGTGCACTCAGCAGGAGGAAGGGGCCAGGAGCGCAAGCGGGGGACCTGAGAAGAGGGGGATCCTGGGCTGCTCTGTGCAAAACCCCTACAAAGATCAGATGAGTATGACATTTTTGTTATTAAAAAAAACAAGCTTTTAATATCACTTTAAGGTAGTTCCTACGCTATTGCCTACAGTCTAATTTACAGTCTAATTTTCTGTAATGGCTGGCATGAGACCCCAGTAACCATCTCTCTGATTCACCACTTTTAAAGTTCTTCACTCATCTCAGGCATACACATACACTTATACAAAAGATAAAAATATCTAATGTCATAGCACATCAAGCATAATACAGCATAGGAATTCACTTCATTGGCAAATACAAATGAGAAAACTACATGCATATACAGTAGCAGTACAGAGTAATGAAGCTAGCGAAGCCAGACCCTGGTGAAAAGAGAACGGAAGAGGAAAAATACAATGTTTCGGGATGTAAGAAACCCCATTCTCAAGAACCTCCTACTGAGATTCTTGAGAAAGGGGCTTCTCACACTCGAAACTGTGAGTTTTCCTAAATCTATTGTTAATTGCTAAATGGTGTAGATAATAGTGATGTGCGGACCTTGATTGAGAAACGGTCACTCATCTCAGCCCTTGGGCCGTGTTGGGAAACACTCCTTCACATACTTATGACAGGCCTCTCTGTCTACTGTGTTCCAGATCCAATTGGTAGGGGGCCCACTACCACCAAGCAAGCAGGCCCCCCTCCACAAGGCTACCACTTGTTCACGACCAGACCTGTTTAACATCTTTATTTCCCCAGGTATAGGCCATTTTGCGTGAGTAGCATAAGATATAGGTGATCAAAGTCACACCACTGCTATTTCCATTCTATCCTATCCTAGAGATTCTCATTCTCCAAATGGAAAGCATGTTAGAACACAGTTCTCTACAGTCTTTTTTTCTTCCTAGGGGGTATGGTTCAAATATATAAAGGCTGTCTAGAAAAATTCCTTTAAAAAGAACCTCACATGATTGCAAAAGGGCAAAATCAGGGGAAGCAGGGACACCCAGTGCAGAAGCTACAAGAGGTATCCACCCAGATGTATACAATATGGGGCCAAAGTTCTAGTAACACAACATTAGACATCTACTCAAATTGTGAACACATTCCAGCTTTTGACAACTATCATTGGAACAGGTGTTACCATTTAAAATAACCCATGCAGCCAAAAGTTGTGAACGCTTGACTTTCACACCTACCTTTACAGCTAAAGTATGTGGACATTCCTTCAGTGATTACGTTCAGGTATTTCTACTTGAGGGTACTTTTAATGCTACGGCACGCAAAGACATTTCTAATGATTATGTGCATCCAACTTGTGGCAACAGTTTCGGGGAAGGTTTTGTTCCAGAATGACTGTGCCCCTGTGCACAAAGCCAGCTCCATACATACATTGTTTGATAAACCTTGTGTTAAGGAACTTAACTGGCCTGCACAAAGCCCTGACCCCAACCCTCTTGAGCACCCTTGGGATGAATTGGAGCTGACTGTGAGCCAGGTCTACTAATCCAACATCAGAACCTAACCTCACAAAGATTTCTTTTGGCTGAATGTGCACGAATATGCACAGATGCACTCCAAAGGTCTTCTCAGAAGGGTGGAGTATGGAGGCTGTCATAGAAGCAAAGGAGGGGGTCTTGGAATGGGGGCTCCAGCAAGCTCATAAAGGTGTGATGGTTAGGTGTCAACCAATTTTATAATTGCATTTTTTCACTGAGCCCTTTGCTCAGCTTTAATCTCCCAAAGTAGAAATTTAGTCAAATTCTAACCATAATTAAACCTGCTCCCACCCCCTTTTCACCTATGCTGAGGGCGCCCCGTCCAGTCACATGATCTCTCCAACGGCCAGCTTCAGTGAAGAGGAAAGATTGCTGACAACGACTGCAATGCCTATGCAGTGACATCACCCAATATCTTACTATGAGGCATCTGTTGTTGACTGTTCCTCCTCTACGCTGTCGCAGAGACCCATACATATTACCAGACCAGAGTGCCCTCAGAATAAATAAGTATACACATCTTTCCTTTACAGCGGGGGTGCCCAACCGCTGGCCCGACGGCCACATTTGGCCCTCTGATATGGCGGGTCGGCAAGCCCAGATCGTGGGTTACCGACCTGCCACCCTACAGCATCAGTGTGAAGAATGGATGCTTCCTGTATAGCGCAGGCGCTTGTCACAGGCAGAGTGATACTAGATGTGCTCTGTCCGTGAAAAAAGCAATACAGGAAGCATCAGCTCTGCTCTCTACTGCAGACACATGGTTCCTCTAGCGCCGGCTCCTGTCACACTGATGCTCGGGGATGGCGGGTCAGGAACCACTAGCAATACCCACCAACAGTACCCACCAGCAGTACCCACCAACAGTACCCACACAGCAGTACCCACACAGCAGTATCCGCCAACAGTATCCACCAGCAGTAGCCACCAGCAGGACCAGCCAGCAGTACCCGCCAGCAGTACCCACCAACAGTACCCGCCAGCAGTACCCACCAGCAGTGCCCACCAGCAGTACCAGCCCTGGAGGACAGCCAGCAGCAGCCACAGCCATACCCCCCTGGGAGACAGCAGCAGCCAACGATACCTGCAGGAATCCTGAGGAAGAAGTGATAAATGAGGTCAGTTGAGGTGCAGGTAAACCGCAGTGCATCAGTGTGAAAGCAGCCTTCCCTTTTACATGATCAGTCCGATCGGGTCCACCTGTCCGTTTTTCAGGCGGACCCAGTCGGACCCTCCATTCACCTCTATAGAGCGGCAGATGTAAATGGACTTGTGCCCGTTTACACCCACCTATCTTCAATCCAATCCACTTAAAAAAACAGAAGGGGAAGCATCTCCTTCTGTCTGGGCAGAGTGGACATGGACCTGTCATCTGCCTGGTCCGCTTATTGTGGCCCCGCAACCAGATACCAAGTCGCTAAAGTGGCTCTCACTCCTCAAAAAGTTGGGCATCCCTGCTTTACAGGGTAGTTAGAATAAGCTTAGAATAGGGATACGAGCAGTTTTAAGTATACTGTAGTTATGTAGTTAGGGTTTAACTGGACTTTAACTTTAACTGAGCAGTTGTGTTTAGTGGGGTTACCTAATACATTAAAATCTAATGTATTCTGTTTAAGAAATATAACAGTAAAAATATGAAACATCATATTAAATGTGAACTTTACAGCAAAAATGACTCTCTGGTAAAAGTTACAACAATAACGTTGTAAATTTGTTCTCACTTATACTAATATTTCTTTTTAAATAAGCCTGACAATGCAAATTTTTATGTATAGTCAAACAATATTTCCCAGCAATTGTTAGCATGTTAGACAACAGAAAAGGAAAGCTGGCAGTGACTGTTAATGCATTTTTCAATGCCGGCTGCTTTATATTCTTTCATATATTTATAACTGTACCAGGCAGAAGTGGAAAACGTGGAGCTTCTTCAATATATCTGTTATAATATGAGTATATTAGATCTGTAATCTGTGTGTCTTCCTGGATAATAGATCTTCCTGCCATCCTCCAGTATCTATGGTACCAGTGCAATGACCTAGTGGGGCTCGAGAAGAGAAGACAAATGTCTCCAATAGCTTGGAATGCCCCGGAGGTAATCACCCACCAGCTCTAGATAATAAATATTATTTTCAGGGTATGAGGTTACATGGGGTTCAGCCTATTCTGCAGTAAGCAGATATTTCAGAATACATTCACGTATCCCTAACTTCTGCTCCATCTCTAGCAAGAAACTTCAGTGCAAAGGCAAGTAAAAATATATATGAAATAAATTTGACTCAAACCTGTAGACATGTGCAATTTGTTTGGTCTGGATTCAAATTCTGATTTTGGTTATTTGGAGATTTAGATGTAATCGAATCTCCAAGTTAAATAGTAACTCATTTCATCAAAATTAGTTTGATTTAGTTTTATTAGTTTTATTCATTTTTGTTTTGTTTATTCGGGGCATGCTGGGTCAATGAAGTCACAAGGGGGTAGGGTCTCCTGCTGATGTCATCAAGTGACTCCACCCCTTAGCTATTTAAGAAATGTCAGACAGCGGAGCAGGCAGTCGGCAGGAGTGCTCGACGAGGCTGGAGGTTTGCTTTTTCAGGTCCGACGGTGCAGCGGGCACCATGATTGCCAATTGTTAAAGGGGCTTCCAGATTCTGATAAGCCCCCCCCCACCGGTAGACCTCACAACCGGTAGACAAGGTGCTTTGGGGTGCCTGGCATGGATTGGGGGGGGGGGGTAGGGAGCCCATGCATTTTTTTTCAGAATTTTCTATTGCTGCCATTCATTTGTTTATATTTCAGTTGTCAGTGGGGAAGCCCGCTAATAGCTGATGAGTCATCGGTTGTTAGGGATGCGGCGGCCGGCTTCCCATCCTGCTCCTTAACAACCAGCTATTCTTTACTCAGAATTTGAATCAATCGATCATTTTTCGTCCGATCCAAATATGAATCATTCTGAAAATGTGGAATTCGTTAGAAAATTAATAAACAAAATTATATTAAATTAAATGAAACTAAACAAAACGAATTCTGAAACGACTCAATAAAACAAAATTAGTAACATAACAAATCTATCTGAAACAAAGCAAATTTATCCATTCTGCACATGTCTACAAACCTGTGTCTTGTCCATGTAAGGCAGTGGTCTCCAAAATGTGGCCAGGGGCCAGGTGTGGCCCTTAGCCTGCCTTTATCCGGCCCTTGGGGTACTATTCCTCTCACTGACACCAACAATGGGGCATAATCCCTGCTACTACACAAAAAAATTAAATAGTGAGTGCCTAAAATCATAAAGCTGCTAGAACACAAGGTGACCATGCAAAGCCGTGTACATGAAACTTTTAACCTCCCTGGCGGTAATCCAGAGTGTGGCTCGGGGTGGAATTTCAGTACCATTAGCGGTAACCCCGAGCCACACTCAGGATTGCATTTCTGGATCCAGGCTGGGTTACTCACCTTGTCCCCTGGATCCAGCGATGTCCTCCCGCAGTGTCAGCGGGTCTGTCCCTCTACCCGATGCCTCTGTGTGCCTCGGGCTCCGTTCCCTGCGAGCGTTGCGTTGCACGGGGACGGAGACCAGCGGGAAATTCAAATAGTGAAACACACAGTACACATACAGTACACTGTAATCTTACAGATTACATTGCTGTATGAAGTCATTTCACATCCCCTTTGTCCCTAGTGCTTTGTCCAGTGCCCTGCATGCACTTTTATATAATATATGTCATTCTTTCTGCCTGGAAACATGAGAATGTCCATAGCAACCAAAAAGTGTCCCTTTGCGTCAAAAGTGTTTTTTGATCAGCTAGAAAACAGCTATAGTAAATAAGAATCATTTGCAGAATTGAGTGATACTGATTTTTGGGGGAATTTATCATCAGACACGGAAAGTGATGACAGCGACAATTCTGCAACTGAGCAAATTTCAGTGTTTTGGTTTGATTACATTATTAAATATATTTTATTACTATTACGTTATTATTTTTGATAATTATTTATAGTTATTTATTATATTATAATTTATGATTTCATGTTTCAAACTTTTTCATACCCGGGATGTCTACTAGACTCTTGTTTGATTTAAGTGAGTTATTCCTAAGAATTACAGGCCTACAATATAAAACACCAAATTTCCATGCAAAATAATGGTACCGCTTTCAGCACCAAAAATCTGACATAATCATACCGCCAGGGAGGTTAAACACAACTACAGCATTTATTCCATAATATATGAACATAAATGGGAAAAAATGTAATAAGTCCAAACAATAATGCAATAGTAGGGTAAGTTGCAGCTGAGAAAATGTCCACCAAGTGCAGAGATGTCAACAAGTGCTTAAACTCCTGTCTTGCTTTGCACTCAGCAGAAAAAGCTATTCCAAATGCATATCAACAGCAATAATCCTGAGAAGACATTTGAGTTCCACTGAGTGCCAAACCATCCTGTTTTGTGAAACCTCCCCCCACTATGCATTCAACAAACATATAGTAAAAACACCTCTGTATAATCTCCAATACAAACAATCCACTTGGTTCCCTCTGATCTGTGGTCTTCCTTATCAAACAATATATAAAACAAGCAGTATGTTGGCCAGATTTACACAGATGGCCGCCGTTTCGAGAACCGGAAGTGACGTCAGCACATAGGCTCCTCCATATTTCCTGCCACTGGCACTTTTTCCCCCATTGACGCCAATGATGGGGGCATGTTCCTTAAACTGACACCAATGATGGTGCGCTATTTCTCCCACTGACACCAACGGCTGGGCACTATTCCTCTCACTGACGTCAATGATGGGCACTATTCCTCCCACTGACACCAACGATGGGGCTCTATTCCTCTCGTTGATACCAACATTGGGGTACTATTGCTCCCACTACCACCAATGATGGGTCACTATTACTCCCACTGGCACTAGTGATAGGGTACTATTCCTCCCACTAATATCAAAGATGAATTATTTACTACCATTGACACCAGGAACATTTCTACTCCTACTGACCACGGTCAGGCCCCCTTAAAGTCAGATGGACAGTAAACCAGCCCTTTGTTTTGAAAGTTTGGAGACCTCTGATTTAAGGCAAAGCAACTGGTTTGCCTTAAAGCCCAACCCCAGCAATTTTGTGCCTACTTCCCCTCCCTGATGTCTACCCCAACCACTATACAATTAAAAACCCCATTATGCATACCATAAATCCTGAAGTCATTCAACTGGTGGCATAAAAATCTGTGCTTTTACCCCCCTGGTAGCAGTGGTTGGTGGATCTCACTCCTGGACTAAGTGACATGGGAGCACTGCTCTGTTGAGGAGTATTGTCAGCCCAGGCCAGCATCATGATACACCCCCAGGGGTGGGTCTATGACAGCCTGGGCTCACAGGAAGGTGGTTGGATGATGCTGGCTGTCGTTCAGTCCAAAGCAGTGAGTCTGAAGAGGACACTGGAGAGGTAGTGAGTACTGCACATAGGCAAGGCACAGACTCACTTTAAGGCCTCATACACACGGACGTTTCTTAAAAAATAAACAAAACTTCGGGGCCGACGTCAAGGAAAAAAAATCGACGTTATGCATCGGCGTTAGTGAGCGTTAGTGAGCGTCGGCGTCAATAGGCGTTTTTAAAAAAAAATCAGCCCTCTGCTATTTTTCAAACTAAAAACGTTGGCGTCAAAAAACGCCGGTTAACGCCGGTACAATATTAGTTGGCGTTTGTTGGCATTTTGTGGCGTCGGTGTCAAAAAATGCCAAAACGTTACAGCCTCAGAACGCGCTGGCCGTGGGTTCTAGTTTCAGCTCACTAACGCCAACGCCATCTACAGCTCAAAAACGTTGGCGTTTTTATGGGGCCATTGACTAACATGGAGAGCTGCAAAAAACGCCTGAAAACGACGGCGTCAAAAAACGTCCATGTGTATGAGGCCTTAGGCCCCAGGCTAGGGTACTCTATGGAATTATACAAAAATAAATGCTAAAAATACAAAATTAAATTTACTAACATACTGTACAGAACATCATCTTCACTTCTAGGATGTTCTTATTGTTTCAGTCTAATTATCTAGCAAAGGCAAATGTTTTCTTACAAAGCTTTCATGTAGGCCAGTAGATGTCCCCTTACTTAAAGTAAGCCTTTTAATAACAAGAACTGCCTTTGGTGACCTTTTTCTAAAAATGCTAATTGTCTGACTAATGTTAGAAATTGAATGACCTTTTGGTTTTAATCTGGAATTATACCTATGTGTACAGTACTTTCCCTGATGCATTTTCCATTGAAATCAATGGAAGAGCTACAAAACACGTCTACACATATTAATAATGAGCTTTGTATTGGATGTCAATGCCACAATATGTTATGTGGTGTTATTTAACTAATGACCTTAAGCTGTGTACTTACATCCTGGTATTGATTTACATGCATGTATAAAGAATTATACAGTGTAGGAGTTTCACAATACCAGCTACTTTGTCAACTAGAGTCCAGAATAAGGTATATCAGTAGTCCCTATCCCAGGACAGAAACAGACCCCATTTTAAGTGGTGTGTCCCTGGGAAATGGGCATTCCTGGAATAGTCCCTGGGAGACCGGCAGCATAGCTTAAAGGAGAAGTACATCCAAAGCTCATTTGGCTGTACTTTTCCAATGGATCAAAGGAGCGCAGTTCATTCTGCACTCCTGTGATGTGCCTTCAGCAGACAGCGGGCTGAAGCCCGCTGTTGGCTGACGTCACAGAGTCGGCCCACGCTCAAGCAAGATTTCGACAATGAAGTCGGTATCCGCCTACATGCCTGGACTTGCACCCATCTCAGCCTATCAGTGAGCCGATGAGAGCTGGCCGCTCCAGCCCCCTCCACAGTCCAGTGCTCCAGTGAGCCTGGGGAATGGGGGGGGGGGGCGCTGGGGCAGAGCAGGCAGTGGTGACTGAAAATCATAAGCTCTCTGCACAGGTAGCCCTGACAACCAAGCGATCAGGGGTGTTTGATCGCTCTGCACTCTTAGAGCCGTTGGGGGATAGATGCTGCATCCACCTAGGTAAGTATGATTCTGAAAAAAAACAAAACCCATACTTCTCTTTTAAATTTTGTAGTGTTCACATGCCAACCTGAAATGCCCAGCACAAACATCAGTTGAAATTATTGCCACTGAGCCTGTACAGCAAACTAGGTTTCTTCACATGCGTGGGTAGCTCCATTGGCACTAATTTTAATTGTTGCTTGCATGGCAATAATTTGGCTATGCTGCCAGGCTCTGGGGAACATGCAGAGAGTGCCTGCAATAGAGAGGGAAGGTAACAGAAGGATGTTGAGGATATCAGATTGGGAAACTATTAAGCTGCCAAGCCAAAGGGCTAGGTACAATATATTTCAAATACATTGCACATGCACTTATTACCCTACAATCTGTTACTTGTTCCTGACTTGACCCAGTGCGCTCTGCATTACTTGCTCTCTGCTCTCTCTGCATTACTTGCTCTCTGCGTTACTTGCTCCTGATCTTTGCTCTCTGCACATTTCTTATTTCTGGCCCCTGCACTCTGTGCATTACTTACTCCTAACTCCTGCATTCTATGTGTTACTTACTCCTGCCTCCTGCAATCTGCATTTTACTTACTCCTGACCCCTGCACTCTGTGCATTACTCACGTCTGACCTCTGCATTCTGTGCATTACTAACTCCAGTCCTGACATCTGTACTCTGTCCATTAATTACTCCTGACCTCTGTACTCCGTGCATTACTTACTTCCAGCCCTTGCAACCTGTGCGTTACTCACTCCTGATCCCTGCAATCTGTGGGTTACTCACCCTGAACACTGCAGTCTGTGTGTTACTTACATCTGACCCTGCACTCTGTGCATTGTTTACACCTGATCCCTGCAGTCTGTGCGTTACTTACTTCTGCCCTCTTTAATCTGTGTGTTACTCACACCTGACGCCTGCACTCTGTACTTTACTCACTCTTGACCCATAGCAGCATAGGCTCGGGTTTTATTAAACCGTACCTCTTTAAGCCCCTTCCACTGTTAACTCAATTTGGCCATGGCTACAATTTACTATGTATGCTGTATCATTCCTCTCTTATTGGTGCCCAAAGGCATTTTGACTTTCTACCTTGAATGTCTTACCTTGTTCCAAAAGTCTGTGACCAATTGATTCATGGCATTTTAAAAATAGAGGTGAGATTTTCTGGGTATGGCTACAAATAGGGGGTGTGGTTTGAAAAGTGGGCCCACAATCCTGCATTGGGCCAGCAATAAAGTGTGCATGTACAGTATGTTCTTTATTCACAGCTTGACCACTAATCTTATACAGGAAGCAGGGGCTTGGCTGAATAACCCAGGTGTGTCTTAGATGCATCTGATAAAGAGGCTTATGGTACACACCTGATGTATCCCATTCCCAAAATCATGCTCCGCCGGCCTCTGACAGCTGTGATAATGCACATCAATGTGCACTGACCTGACCCATGATGGGCTTACGCACATTAACATTCATCTTAACCACTTCAGCCCTGGAAGGATTTCCCAGGTTAGGACCAGAGCACTTTTTGCGATTCGGCACTGCGTCGCTTTAACTGACAATTGCGCAGTTGTGCAACGTTGTACCCAAACGAAATGTGCGTCCTTTTTTCCCACAAATAGAGATTTCTTTTGTTGGTATTTGATCCCCTCTGAGTCATTTCTGATCACCGCTATAAACAAAAGAAGAGCAACAATTTTGCAAAAAAAAACAGTTTTTCTTACTTTTTGCTAAAATACAAATACAAAAAAAATCTAAAAAAACATTTTTTTTCATCGGGTTTGGCCGATTTATATTCCTACTCATATTTTTGGTAAAAAAAAAATCGCAATTGGCGTTTATTGATTGGTTTGTGCAAAAGTGGCTGTATTTATGGGTGATGAGAATTCATTTGTGGGTTTTTTATTTTTTTTATTTTTTACTAGTAATGGCGGTGATCTGCAATTTTTAGCAGTACTGCGATATTGCAGTGGACATGTCGGACCATGGGGCGATCTAGGGGTTAACTGTGTTCCCTGGGTGTGTTCTAACTGTGGGGGAGCTGGGCTACCATGGGCATAAGAGATCTAACTGATCACAGTGACAGGGATCAGTAGATCTCCTATGCCCGCACTGACAGAGCGGGGAACCGCCGTGTTTACATGGGTGGTTCCTCATTCTTTAGCTGTGGCCGCTCATCGCGGCTCGCCGGCGAACATCGGGTCCGCCTTAACCGTGGGCACACTCCTTAGGAGCATGGTGGCCACCCGCAGATCTTCGCTTATTTACGGCGATTCGCTGGAAGCATCCACACTGCCACAGTAAATATACTGCGCGCAGTGTGGAAGCAGTCAATGCATGCGCTAAGATGTGTGTCCATTGATTTCAAGCAAAAATGCATGATGTGGGTCCAGCCTCGGTGCATACAGAGCCACTGACTATAAAGCCTTATCTTGAATATGCAGTTCAGTTTTGGGTACCAGTTCATGAAAAGGAAGTTACATAATGGGAAAGAGTGTAGAAAAAGGGAAGGACAACCTGACCAATAAAAGGGATGGAAGGACACAGCTATAAGGATAAGTTAACTAAACAGAATGTATTCAGCCTTCAGAAGAGGCAATTAAAGGGGTGTAATCACCTCGTATAAATACATAAAAGAAAGCCGCCATATTGTACTGTACACATTGTTAACTACAAGGGGATTTAAATCACTTACACACCAGAGAGCAATTAGTATTGTTATCTACAGACTTAGCATCAGATCTACCCTACGTGACCTCCTCAGTCTGACAGCATGAGTGGTTCTGAAGATAGAATGTCAGCTCTTACCTGGATAAAATGATTAATAAGCATTTTGTGACAACCCATAACAGCAATAAAAATCACAGGTCTTCACTCAAGCAGCTGTAAAAGCTCCAGGGAAGAAATGGTTGGCAAGACTTTGAAAGGTCATTGTCATTGTGCAGGGTACAAGCTATCCACACACCACTATCAAAGAAAAGGGTATTGTCTTCCAGAGAAAGGAAAGGCATACACTGGGGCTGGGAATTTCCAGTTAAAAGATAGCTAGTATATTCAAAAAAGGTTTTCAGAGTGTCTACAGCTTAAAAAATTTTGGGGGTGTGTTGGGGGAAGGGAGGGGTAGGCAAAAAGGATAACTGTATATACTTTCTGTACCTTACTTCATGCTTACATGTTTATTTACTAATTTTTGTTTTTAGTTTTAATTTTGAAGATGAATTTCTCCACAGTGGCTGTAGCTACAGAGGTCTTCTTTTGAAGCTCATTTACTGTTTATTAAAGTGGTATTAAACTCTTTTGTTGTTTTTAAATTAAAAAGAGCTCAGGGGTTTTCACTAGTATGTGCTATTATGCACCACATATTAGCACATTATGACAGACTTACCTGTCAAAAGGTGCCCTCCAGTGTTGGACTGTCACCGATCCCTCGGGTCCTGGGCATTTCCATCTTAGCCAGGCCTTCCTCCTGTTTTCCATCTATTTGGCTGCTTGAATGGCTGGGATGCAATGATGTAACTCCCATTCATGTGCATGGGAGTCAAATCATCACCTCACACAGCAGTTGCCGTAAATGTATGCCGAGCTGCACATGCGTGGCTCAGTGTACATTTATGACAAAAGAGACTGTTAGGCCCGGGATCACTAAATGGCCAGACTAAGTGACAGCCCTTTCCAGACCACGACCGCCACTTAACAGCTTGGTATCCTCTCCCAGGTCATCCTTATAGCAGGGCAGGGGGCCGGAAGTGCTGCAAATCTGCACAAAGGACAAGAGTCATTTCAAATTAACAAAGGTAAAGGTAATCATCTGCTTGTTAACAAAATAGGTTTGGCGGCTCCCACCCTCTGTCCAAATCTGCAGCATCTCCTGCCCCTGCCCTGCTGTGAACATGACAGCAGTGGCTGGGTGGGCGACCCGGGAGGACACCCCAGGCTGATAAGGACTATACAGCGGAAGCAGCTTCCATTGAAAAGGGAACTGTAATGCCAAGGGCATTGTGATGTGAAGGGGCACAGCAATGTAAAGGGGCACTGTGACGTGAAGGGGCACAGCAATGTAAAGGGCCACTGTAATGTAAAGGGACGCTGCGAGGTAAAGGGGCACTGCGAGGTAAAGGGGCACTGTGATGTAAGAGGCACTGTAATGTGAAGGAACTGCAATTTAAAGGAGCACAGTGATGTGGAGGGTACTGCAATGCAAAAGAGCATTGTAATGGGTAGGGGACTGCAAAGTAAAGGGGCACTGCAATGTAAAGGGGCACTGTGATGTAAAGGGGCAATGTAATTTAAAGGAGCACCACAAACTTTAGGGGCACTGTAATGTAAAAGGGGACTACAATGTGAAGGGGCACTGTGATGTGAAAGGGCACTGTGTGATATGAAGTGGACTGCAATGTAAAGGGCCACAGCAATGTAAAGGGGCATTGTGATGTGAAGGGGCACTGTAATGGAAAGGATGAAAGAGGCTGACTGCTCCAGGTGAGATGAATGTGCCTGATAGAACCTTCTAAACCAGTGCCAGCCCTGGTCCGCCTCGGTCAGCAATATGAAGACTTTACATTGCTGTGCCTCTTCATATCACAGTGCCCCTTTACATCGCAGTCCCCCTTTACATTGCTGTGCCTCTTCATATCACAGTGCCCCTTTATATTGTAGTCTCCTTCCTTTTACAAAATGAAAAGAAGTGGTTGCACATCGGGTGGTTCCAAATGCCATTTATTTTATATACCGTGATAGCACCAAGGGACACCAATACACAGTCTCAGTATATGCGTTTCATACAGTACAGTTGTTCTTAATCATTACCATAATGATTAAGCACAACTGTACTGTGTGAAATGCATATACCGAGATTGTGTGTTGGTGTTCCTTGGTGCTATCATGGTATATAAAATAAATGGCATTTGGAACCACCCGATGTGCAACCACTTATTTTCATCTTGTAAAAGGAAGGAGACTACAATATAAAGGGGCACTGTGATATGAAGAGGCACAGCAATGTAAAGGGGGACTGCGATGTAAAGGGGCACTGTGATTTGAAGGGCACTGCAATGTAAAGGGGGGGGGCTGTGATGTAAAGGGTGGGGGGGCTGTGATGTTAAGAGGGGTTGTGATGTGAAGGGCTGACTGATGACACTGATGTAAAGAGGGGACTATGATGTGAAGGGGGGAACTACGGACGCTGATGTAAAGCGGGGACTGTGATGTAAAGGGGGCTATAATGTGAAAGGTAGGCTGAAGACATTGATGTACAGGGGGACAGTGATGTAAAGGGGGGGCAGTGATGTGGTGTTATCTAAATATGAGATTCGGACCTCTGCTGGAAATTTTTTTTATCAAACCTCTGATAGGGTTTTTTCTGTCATAAAAACCCCATTTGTCAGCATTTGTTTTTTAAAAGTGGGTTTAATTCCACTTTACAAATATGTCAATGCTTTTATTTAAAGTGGCTGTAAAGGCACACAGTTTTTTACCTTAACACATTCCATGCATTCAGATAAAAAGCCTTCTGTGTGCAGCAGCTCCTCTAATACTTACCTGGACCCCATCTCGATCCAGTGACAAGAGGCTCCGCTGTCCGGGACTCTCTTTTCTCATTGGCTGAGACAGCAGCAGACTCCTCATGGCTCCCACTGCTGTCAATCAAAGTCAGTGAGCCAATGAAGAGAGAGAGGTCTGAAAGGACACACAGAGCTGTGTCTTGGCTCGGGTGCCCCCATTGCAAGCTGCTTGCTGTGGGGGCTCCCAACAGGAGGGAGGGGCCAGGAGTGCCGAAGAGGGACCCGAGAAGAGGAAGATATGGGCTGCTTTGTGCAAATCCACTACACAGAGCAGGTAAGTATAACGTGTTTGTTTTTGAAACAAAAAAAAGAGACTTTAGTATCACTTTAATATAGTCTGGGCACAGGTACACATTAGGTAAGTTCAATATCAGAGAAGAATGTTTTTGTGTGCAGAACTTCTGTGAAATGTTCATTTGCGGGGCTTGGAATCTATTCCAAAATTCTATCAGGTGTCTATCTCCCATCCCTCCTCCTTTACGGCATGCTTGCTAGTAAATTACAGGAGCACTTTATAAAGTATATGTTTTAGAGGAAACAGAAAGTATTCTTTTTAGCTTCCATTTCCAAGAACAAAGATATGTGATGATCCATCAAAGCAATCAGACAATGGAGTCGTGTGTTTGAAAAGCACATCAATCTCGCCTGCACTTCTCCATATACACAGGAATACTCGGGAGTGTCATAAGACTTTATACTGACACGACTTCATCTGAAGGATAGATCACCCTCTTCAATCAATTCCAGGTATTCATGGAGCAGAGATGAGAGGATGCCTACTACAATGGATGCAAAGCGTATTAATCACCTGGGGGTACATTTCATGGGATGAAAAGCTTTTTAGCAATGTATAATGACTGTTCTTGAAGTCTGCAGAGATGCCAGTGACCTCGAGTCTCCCTACCTTCCCATGTTACCAATTAATCGTGTAGTTCTGTGTTTGGGCAATCTGGATCTATATCCCCCAGTTGCAGACAGATGGACAAAAAACTGGCAGGTGTTACTTACTAGTACTAAACCCAAAAGCAAACATTTATTATATTGCAGCTTACCAACTCTTAGGGCTCTTTCAGACTTGAATGTCCGTTTTCACCGACTCCACTTGCTCAGCGGGGATCGATCCATTGATCCCTGCTGAGCCGGTGGATGACAGCTCCGTCTCTGCTCACTGTGCACAGACAGATCTGTCAGAGCACTGCTCTGCTCTATGGGGGATGGGATGAAAAAAAATCCACCTGTCCGTTTTCATCCGATGGATCCGCCAGACGGATAGAGAATAGGGTTTCCATCCATCTGGATTTAGCGGAGTGGATCGCGTGTCAGTGGACATGTCACCGCTGACATCCGTCGCTCCGCATGTGTGAAAGAGCCCTTAGGCCAGTGATTCTCAACTAGGGTTCCTCCAGCTATTGCCAGAGGTTCCTTGAGCTTTTCTGGTTTGATCTACTATTTAATGGGGCCCTCATAGTTCCTGGCTCAATGCCACTTGTTAGAGCCAACATCATGATACCAATGATCTTTTTAGCTGCCTCCAAGGGTGGCATTCTGACCACTGCAGGGGTTCAAACCTTCTACTGACCATCATCAAAAGGAGCATTTTTCCTATTGACTCTCAATGAGTTGGTTTTAGTAAGGGTTCCCAGAGACCTGCAAATTATTTTAGGGGTCCTCTGGGGTAAAAAGTTTGAGACAGGCTGTCTTAAGGCCCGTACACACAGTGCGATGGTCGTATGAAAACGGTCGTATGACCGCTTGCTGTACAATCATCCGACAGTTGGTACACGCAATTAAAACCGCCAGCATATGACGGTCATACAACAGAAGTTGGATGAGCAAACTAGAAAACTTTGGTTGTACAACAAACAGTTGTACGACCGTTGTACTGTGTGTACAGAGAAGTTGGACCAACAAGTTCTACTGTGCAAAACATGCATGCTCAGAAGTCAGGAACGCTGTTCATGTAAACCTACGTTCCTAATTCACAAATCACATTTACCTGAACTTCCTCTTTATATGCTCATAGCACGTCACCTCATTCGGCTTGGTTGTACAATCGCTTAGTGCATGCCAGTACGCAAGATACATCAGCCAACATACAATTTGGCCCGTTCGGTCATACAACCGTCCCACCGTGTGTACGAGGCTTTAGGCTTTATTTCTTCCATTTTCCCCTGGTAATCTGGTCAGTAAGTCTGTTGTTTTTCAGAAGAACAAAGGCTCTTCCAGTTGTATCAGTTTACAAGAGAAACCATTGACCACAGACAGGGGCGCTTACAATGATCAGCTTTTATTCATTTATGTAAACTTTTATCCCAATATCCCAAACTGCTTTTAAAGTATTAGCTGGAGTTCAGCTTCAATTTGTTAGTGTTTCTACATCTAACACAGAGCCCAGTGGCTGTACAGAATTCTTACAGTTTATGATCAGCTTTAGGGCTCTTTCACACAGGCGAACTCTGCCAGAATCCCATATACCCACATAGCAAGCAATTGTTCTGCAAGTTTGAAAATGTCTATTGCTAGACTTGCCAGGCTTCACAAGTTTGTTGCACAATTGCAGCAAGTCTGCATTGCATGACTCCAGATCAACTTTCTTTGCAAACATTCTGCAAGTCTGCTGCAAGTTCTGGTTCAGTTATGTTGTGCGATAGTCATCCCACCACAGGGGGTCACTGTGGCTGAATTGTCATGCTGTAGACTTGCAGAGCTCTAGCTGTAGTCTCACCACTGCAACTTTGAGTGTCAACTAGAACTTGTGCTTCAAGTGCTCTGCAAGTGCACAACTTGCCAGTGAAAATGTGCAGCAAGTTAACAGACTTACAATTCACAACAAATGTGGGGCAAGTTATCGTTATCTGGTAGATCCGCCTGCTCAATGGGGATCTGTCTGCTGAGCAAACAGATGACAGGTCCATGTCCGCTCCGCTTATGCAGAGCAAACACGGATACAGCCCTCTTTCTTCTATGGGCGGTTGGATGTAAATGGACCACCTGTCATATGCTGTCATTTACCTGTCCATTGACGGTCATCCAATCCACCAGACAGATGGGGAACGGATCCCCATTTGTCTGTTTTTAGCAGATAAGATCGGATGTCAGCGGGTGGAAGCAGACAGATCCGCCTCTCCATGGCACAGACTGGAGGGTCCAATCCGGTCCACCTAAAAAACTGGCAAGTGGACCTGATTGGCCTGCCTGTGTGAAAGGGGCCTTAGACAGCAGGTATAAACAATATTATTAAAAATGCATTTGTGCATATATACAGCATAGTCATGCAAAGGTATACTGCATTTGTTGGCTGAATCTTGAGGTGTACTTGAAATTATAAATGGTTTGTGAGTTAGTTATATACACTATATTGTCAAAAGTATTGGGACACCTGCCTTTACACACACATAAACTTTAATGGCATCTCAGTCTTAGTTTGTAGGGTTCAATATTAAGTTGGCCCACCCTTTGCAGCTATAACAGCTTCAACCCTTCTGGGAAGGCTGACCACAAGGTTTAGGAGTGTCTATGGGAATGTTTGACCATTCTTCCAGAAGCGCATTTGTGAGATCAGGCACTGATGTTGTAGAGAAGGCCTGGCTCACAGTCTCTGCTCTAATTCATCCCAAAGGTGTTCTATCGGGTTGCAGGCCAGTCAAGTTCCTCCACCCCAAACTCGCTCATCCATGTCTTTATGGACCTTGCTCGTGCACTGGTGCGCAGTCATGTTGGATTAGAAAGGGGCCATCCCCAAACTGTTCCCACAAAGTCGGGAGCATGAAATTGTCCAAAATGTCTTGGTATGCTGATGCCTTAAGAGTTCCCTTCACTGGAACTAAGGGGCCAAGTCCAACCCCTGAAAAACAACCCCAAACCATATTCCCCGCTCAAACCCCACCTCCTTGAACTGACCGGACGTTGGGCTATCTTGTGGAAACCCTACTTAATCTCGTCTCTGACACTCGGTCCGGAAGAGATGTTGTAGTCACGGACTAGAGTGTTTACGCGAAGACCTTCTTACC
>BLSH010164238.1:1082985-1096129 GCA_018402905.1 Glandirana rugosa | reverse complement strand
TGCACTCAGTAAGATACATACATACACACATACATACATGCACTCAGATACATACATACACACATGCAGTCGGATACATACATACACACATGCACTCGGATACATACATACACACATGCACTCAGATACATAAATACATACACACATGCACTCAGTCAGATACATACATACACACATGCAGTCAGATACATACATACATACATACACACTGCAGTCAGATACATACATACATACACACACACATGCAGTCAGATACATACATACATACATACACACATGCAGTCAGATATATACATACACACATGCACTCAGATACATACATACACACATGCAGTCAGATACATACATACACACATGCACTCAGATACATACATACACACATGCACTCAGATACATACATACACACATACATACATGCACTCAGATACATACATACACACATGCAGTCAGATACATACATACACACATACACTCAGATACATACATACACACATACACACATGCACTCAGATACATACATACACACATACATACATGCAGTCAGATACATACATACACACATGCAGTCAGATACATACATACACACATGCACTCGGATACATAAATACATACACACATGCACTCAGTCAGATACATACATACACACATGCACTCAGTCAGATACATACATACACACATGCACTCAGATACATAAATACATACACACATGCACTCAGTCAGATACATACATACACACATGCACTCAGTCAGATACATACATACACACATGCAGTCAGATACATACATACACACATGCACTCGGATACATACATACACACATGCACTCAGATACATAAATACATACACACATGCACTCAGTCAGATACATACATACACACATGCAGTCAGATACATACATACACACATGCAGTCAGATACATACATACATACATACACACTGCACTCAGATACATACATACATACACACATGCAGTCAGATACATACATACATACACTCAGATGCATACAAACCATGCAGCAATACACAGTCACAACATACAATAAGATAAATACATACATAGTTAGTGTAGTAATGGGTGGCCAGCTTCTCTCCTCCCCTCTCTGTCCCTCTGTTCACTCACTGTCCGTGCAGCTCCTTCCTCTTCCCGCCCACACACTCACAGCTCCTCTCCACTAGAGGTCTGCAGAGTGAGCAGTCCTGCCGGGGCTCCAGTAGCCGGATCTATAGGCAAAGCATCGGAAAGTGCGGCTTGGAATGTCTGTATCCCTCCACAAAAGAAAACAAGTCCCTTGTAATGAGGGCTGTTTCTATCCACACAATTACAAATATGTGAAGACAGGTGAAATGTTGATAGATGTTACAGGTGCTAGATATTTACTAAGCTAATATAGGGGTGCTATGGGGGTGTTGGAAGAGTTTTTTGGAGTGCCTTGGTGTCTGGGTCTCAGGCAGTGAGAAAACCGGGCACATGATCTAAAAACCGGACTGTCCGGGTGAATCCCGTACAGGTGGCAACCCTATGTGGGGGGAGTGTAGTGACTGGGAGTAGCTCAGATCAGGAACAGCAGATCTCTCTCTACTTCCCTGACAGAACGGAGATCTGCTTGTTTACATTAACAGATCCCAGTTCTGGCTTTGTGAGGAGCGATCATGGTTGGCCGACAGACATCACGGCTACCGGCCATGCGCATTGGCTCTGGCGATGTGCAGCACGCACACAAACCTCGTTCCCGCTACCGATGTACAATGACGGAGGATGGTCGGCAAGTGGTTAACCCTGTAAATGCTGCACTTCTGCTCTGCAATCGTGCATTGCACGCGCTTGCATCGGGGCCCCATAGATTTGCATTGGTTGGGTTCAGTGCTGGTAATACCTGCTGAATGCGACATGCTGTTTAATTTTTGCCCTTGTTTTAAGCACAGTATAGCGGCTGTGACATGCGTACAAATCTGAGTTGCTGCAAGCCCAGGTTCAGGCACATAGTTGAGGGCCCCCCTAACTGCACATGTGAACAAAGCCTTCCTCTGTCGATGGTTATCAGTCAGCATTGTTCCCAGCTATCTGTATTGACTACAAAACACCACCCCTTATGTTTTGCAGAGGGAGACGAGTTATATAGTCCTAACTGAGAGCAACACTCCTTCTACACTATATTGCCAAAAGTATTGGGACACCTGCCTTTATACACACATGAACTTTAATGGCATCCCAGTCTTAGTCCGTAGGTTTTAATATTGAGTTGGCCCACCCTTTGCAGCTATAACAGCTTCAACTCTTCTGGGAAGGCTGTCCACAAGGTTTAGGAGTGTCTATGGGAATGTTTGACCATTCTTCCAGAAGCGCATTTGTGAGGTCAGGCACTGATGTTGGATGAGAAGGCCTGGCTCGCAGTCTCTGCTCTAATTCATCCCAAAGGTGTTCTATTGGGTTTAGGTCAGGACTCTGTGCAGGCCAGTCAAGTTCCTCCACCCAAAACTCGCTCATCCATGTCTTTATGGACCTCGCTTTATGCACTGGTCCAAATCATTTGGTGGAGGGGGATTATGGTGTGGGGTTGTTTTTCAGGTGTTGGGCTTGACCCCTTACTTCCAGTGAAGGGAACTCTTAAGGTGTCAGCATACCAAGACGTTTTGGACAATTTAATCCTCCCAACTTTGTGGGAACAGTTTGGGGATGGCCCCTTCCTGTTCCAACACAACTGCTTCCACAACACTTTCACCCAGTTCTCCTCTGAATCATTCAGATGTTCATTAGAACACTTCAGATGGCCTGTACATGTGCTTTCTTGAGCAAGGGGACCTTGGGGGCGGTGCAGGACTTCAGTACTTCACGGCGTAGTGTGTTACCAATTATTTTCTTGGTGACTATGGCCCCAGCTGCTTTGAGATCATTGACAAGATTCTTCCATGTAGTTCTGGGATGATTCCTCACCGTTCTCGTGATCATTGAAACTCCATAAGGTGAGATCTTGCATGGAGCCCCAGACCGAGGGAGATTGACAGTTATTTTGTGTTTCTACCATTTGTGAATAATCGCACCAACTGTTGTCACCTTCTCACCAAGCTGCCTGGCGATGGTCTTGTAGCCCATTCCAGCCTTGTGTAGGTCTGCAATCTTGTCCCTGACATCCTTGGACAGCTCTTTGGCCTTGGCCATGGTGGAGAGATTGGAATCTGATTGCTTCTGTGGACAGGTGTCTTTTATCCAGGTAACAAGCTGAGATTAGGAGCACTCCCTTTAAGAGACACCTGGGAGACATAAATCTTGCTGATTGATAGGGGATCAAATACTTGTTTCACTCATTAAAATGCAAATCAATTTATAACTTTTTTGAAATACGTTTTTCTGGATATTTTTGTTGTTATTCTGTCTCTCACTGTTAAAATAACCTGACCATTAAAATTACAAACAGATCATTTCTTTGTCAGTGGGCAAACGTCCAAAATCAACAGGGATCCAAATACTTTTTTTCCCTCACTGTATTACTGTATTGGTGTATATGATGCTTATTATTATTATTATACAGGATTTATATAGCGCAGACAGTTTGCGCAGTGCTTTACAACATTAGGGCAGACAGTACAATTACAATAATATTCAATACAGGAGGAATCAGAGGGTCCTGCTTGTTAGAGCTTACAATCTAGGAGGGAGGGTCAAGTGATACGAAAGGGCAATAATTGTGGGGGATGAGCTGATGAATAAAAGTGCAGTTGTTAGGTGGAGGCAGGATAGGCTTCTCTGAAGAGAAAAGTTTTCAGGGATCACCTGAAAGTGGATAGATTTGGAGACAGTCTGACAGATTGGGGTAGAGAATAGCATAGGATGGGAGCGGCTCGGGAGAACTCCTGGAGGCAAATATGGGAGTTGGTGATGAGGGAGCTGGAGAGCAGGAGGTCTCGGGAGGAACGAAGAGGACGATTAGGTTGGTATTTTGAGACTAGGCTAGCGATGTAGCTGGGAGCAGAGTTGTGGATGGCTTTGTAACTTATTATTATTATTTTTAATTTAATTAGTTGGGCGAGTGGCAGCCAATGGAGGGATTGGCATAGAGGGGTAGCAGAGGCTGAGCGGTTTTCAAGGTGGATGAGTCTGGCAGCAGCATTCATGATGGACTGGAGAGGGGTTAGACTATTTAAAGGTAAGCCAATGACAAGGGAGTTGCAGTAGTCGAGGTGAGAGAAAACCAGGGAGTGAATCAGAAGCTTTGTGGTTTCATTGGTTAGAAAGGGACGCAGTTTGGAGAGGTTGTGAAGGTTGAGGAAAGTGATTGGATGTGGGGCCAAAAGGAGGAGTTCAGAGTTTAGGATAACACCTAGCACCCTGACGTGTGGGGATGGGTGGATGGTTGTGCCATTGCTCTTGACAGAGAAGTCAAAGGAAGAGGCACGTGGGGGACGAAATATTATGAGTTTGGTTTTGTACAAGTTGAGTTTGAGGAAGTGGTGTGACATCCAGGCAGATATGTCTGTTAGTAAGTTAGTGATGCATGAGGAGACTGATGAAGTGAGTTGAGGGGTGGAGAGGTAGATTTGGGTGTCGTCAGCGTAGAAATTATATTGAAAGCTGTGGGAGGCTATCAGCTGACTCAGGGAAGAGGTATATAATGAAAATAAGAGAGGTCCAAGAACAGAACCTTGGGGGACCCCAACAGAGAAAGGAAGAGGAGAGGAGGAAGTAGAATTGTACGTAACACTGAAGGTGCGATGGGATAGGTAGGATGAGAGCCACCAAAGAGCACAGTCACGGAGACCCAGGGAGTAAAGTTTTTTGAGGAGGAGGGGGTGGTCAATTCTATCAAAGGCAGCCGAAAGGTCCAGAAGTATGAGTACAGAGTAGTGCCCATTGGTTTTTGTGGTTAGTAGGTCATTTGTGAGTTTAAGAAGGGCAGTTTCTGTGGAGTGTTGAGGGCAAAATCCAGATTGAAGAGGATCAAGAAGGTTATTCTCAAGGAGGTAGTCACTCAGTTGGTTGTAGACCAGGCGTTCGAGGAGTTTAGAGGAAAAGGGGAGCAAGGAGATAGGGCGTAGATTGTTAGGATTGGTAGGGACCAAGGATGGGTTTTTGAGCATGGGGGTGACCAATGCATGTTTTAGAGCATTAGGGAAGATGCCAGAAGAGAGGGAGAGATTGAAGATGTGAGTTAGAGAGTGTAAGATAGAGTCAGAGGGTGACTGTAATATTTGAGAGGGAATAGGGTTCAGGGGACAGGTGGTTAGGTGGGCATTAGAAAAGAGTTAACAACTTTGTCTATAGTAGCAGGTTTGAATAAGGGGATTGTCAATTGTACCTGTTGACATGGGGTCTTAACTGGGGTAGATACCTGTAAAGTGGATATTTCATCACAAATTGTGTCAATCTTGTTTTTGAAGTGATTAGCAATCTCCTGGGCAGTGAGTGTGTTAGTGGGTGGAGTCTGTGGCGGACGAAGTAGAGAGTTGAAGGTAGAGAAGAGTTGACGGGGACTGGATGAGAAGGTGTTAATAAGAGTGGTAAAATAGGTCTGCTTGGCAGTGGGGAGGCAGGAATTGTATTTTTGGAGGTCAGATTTGTGTTGGTTGAAGTCTTTGAGAGACTTAGTCTTGTGCCACAGACGCTCAAGAGCACAGCTACGTTTTTTGAGATTTCCGGTGTCATCTGTTTGCCAGGGTTGTAGGGGTCGAGGCCTGATTCTGTGTGTAGTGAGGGGAGCGAGCTTGTCCAGGGTGGAGGACAGGGATTTAATGTAGACAGAAGTGGCTTGCTTGGGGCAGGACAGGGGTGAGATTTTTTCATAGAGGTTGTCAGTAGCAGAATAGGAGAGAAGGGTTTAACTGGCGAAGGTTTCTACGGGTAATGGTTAGATGATTGGAGGGAAAGGAGGTGCAAGACAGGGAGAGAGAGAAACTAATAAGGTGGTGGTGGTTGGAGAGAGGAAAAGGATTGTTGGAGAAGTTGCATGGAGCACATAGGTAGGAGAATACAAGGTCAAGGGTGTTTCCATCAGAGTGAGTAGAAGCCTGTGCCCATTGCTTCAGGTCCAATGAGGAGGTTAGACTAATAAGTTTAGAAGTAGCAGTAGTGTTTGTGTTAACAGGGATGTTGAAGTCACCAAGAAGGATTGTGGGAGTTTCAGAAGAGGGAAAGTAGGGTAGCCAGGCAGAGAACTCATCAAGGAAAGCTGACAACAGTCCAGGAGGCTGGTATATCACAGCAAATCTTAGGGAAGTTGGATAGAATAGACATATACAGCTCACTGTATATGTCTATTCTATCCAACTTCCCTAAGATTTGCCTGGCTCCATGAATCATTTGAAGCTGATGATGAGAGGGAAGGAGAGGGAGGAGAGTGGATAATGTGGAAGGTGCTTAGTGGGGATAGGAGGAATTCCACTCCACTTCCCTTGTGTCCATTAGGCCTAGGGGAGTGAGTCCAGAGAAGACCGCCGTGGGAGGGGGAAGCAGGAGAAGGAGTATCGGATTCATGGAGCCAGGTTTCAGTGACAGCAAGTAGATTAACCACTTCAGATCCACGCTATTGCCGAAGTACGGCTCCAGTACGGATCTGAAATGCCGGGACAACGTCCATGGACGTCGTCCCCTGTGCACGCTCCTCGCGCGCCCCCTAGCGGCAGCAGCGGCGCGCGCCGCACGCTGCGCGAGCATGCCCGTGGCTCGGGCGGACTCGATGTCCGCCCGAGACCCGCCAATCTCTTTTAGGAGCCTCAGAACGGGGAACCGCCGATGTAAACACGGCGGTTCCCCTTTCTGTGACAGGGGACATACCAGATCTACTGATCCCTGTCACTGGGATCAGTTAGATCTGTTATGTCCCAGCCAGCCCTGCCCCCCCCCACAGTTAGAACACACCCAGGGAACATATTTAACCCCTTCACTGCCCCCTGCAGGTTAACCCCTTCACTGCCAATGACATTTATACAGTAATCAGTGGATATTTAAATTTCTGATCGCTGTATAAATGTCATTGGTCCCAAAAATGTGTAAAAAATGTCCGTCATTTCTGCGGCAATATCGCAGTCCCGATAAAAATTGCAGATCGCCGCCATTACTAGTAAAAAAATAAATAAATAATAAAAACGCCATAAATCAATTCCCAGTTTGTAGACACGATAACTTTTGCGCAAACCAATCAATATACGCCGATTGCGATTTTTTTTTTTACCAAAAATATGTAGAAGAATATATATCGGCCAAAACTGATGAATAATTTTTTTTAATGGATTTGTACTTTAGCAAAAAGTAAAAAATATTGTTCTTATTTGCAAAATTGTAGCTCATTTTTTGTTTATAGCGGCGATCAGAAATGACGCAGAGGTGATCAAATACCACCAAAAGAAAGCTCTATTTGTGGCAAAAAAAGGACGCAAATTTTATTTGGGTACAACGTCGCACGACCGCGCAATTGTCATTCAAAATGCGACAACGCTGAAAGCCGAAAATTTGTCTGGGCAGGAGGGGGGTTTAAGTGCCCAGTAAGGAAGGGGTTAAAGGAATTAGTGACAAATAGGTCATGAACAGTGGTGAGTTTGTTGAAGACAGAACAGTCATTCCAGAGGGCACAGGAAAAGGGGAGGCTGGTTTTGGGAAGAAGGAGAATGGAGATTAAATTACGTAGATTGCAACTACTGCTAGAGGGTGTGGGGTGATGGTGGCGGGTGTGTTGGGTACAGTTAAATAAGGGAGGCTCAGGGTTTGGGGAAATATCTCCAGAGGCTAGAAGAAGCAGAAGAGTAAGGAGGGTAATATGAGAATACATATTCTGGGGTTTTTGTTAGCATATGGGCTTAGAACTAGAAAGAGGTGATGAGTGCAGTAATAGGGATGGGTATATGATGGACATACATCAACATATGTGAAATGTATATTATAATTCTAACTGTTGTATATTACTGGCCTTTATGATAAAATGCTGATTTGAAGCCTTCCATGGATTGATGAAACCTCAGTGAATGTTCTGATACAGATGATGTTTGTCAGATATTCCAGATAAAAGGCGAGCCGCTATCACTGCGCGGTAATTGCGCACTTAGTCCTGTGATTACAGACATGGGTCTTCTTTCCCTGAACACTGTTTGTGTTCTGTGTCTCTTTGAACCTGCCAGGGAAGTATATCCCTGGATCTGCATGCCAAGAGTAATGTGATTTTTTGCTGTAGTGGTGAGAAGTAGAAGAGAGCGGATCATTTGAGATCCACCCCTCTGGAATTTCACATAAATCGCTTCTGCCATCATGCCTGAGGGGTCTGAACTTGTCAGGCTTCTTTTTCTTTTTTAAGGGCTCATTCCCACCAGCCGACATTATTATTTTTTTTTTTATACAGGATTTATATAGCACCAACAGTTTATAAAATCACATGTGCTGCGCTGTAATGCATCATTAAAATGCAGCAAAATGCTTGCCTTTTATTTATTTATTTATTTTTTTTTTCATTTTTATTTAAAGTGTAACTAAACTCTCATCATTAAAAACCATCAATAAATGGTGTATGGCATGCTGTTCACACTCAATATGAGATATGATTTCTGTATTCAGCAAAAAAACCTGGTTCATCCTGCTGTTCTCTACCTCCCCCTTCTGCCCATATCCCCAATTCAGCTAGGGATTTTGCAGCTGTGGTGGCAACTCTGCACATGCTCAGCTTTCAGCAAGTTTGCAGGGATAAGAAACAGAGAGATCATTCCCTCTGTACAACATAAAGAATAAAAGATCAGCGCTAGTTCTAATTGGTGCTGCTAGCAATTGAGGAAAAACAGAACACCCTCTAGTGAAAAAATACAACAAAAATGTCAGTGCTAATAAACAACACCCAAAACAAATGATAATCAATACAGTGAAGTGCACAAAAAAAAGTCCTCTTTAGGGTCACAATACCCTTATGAAGTCAATCATAGATTGGTGTAATCATGGAATAATTCATGAAATAATAGGTGCTAAAAGTCCTTCTTAAGTGAAAGTATGGTTGAAATGGGCACTCACCAGATAAAAGAAAAAAGCTTGCATATAAGTCACACTAAAGACACCTGTATGGATCTTCAAAGGGTGCCCACTGTTCTTTAATGAGTAATTGCTTTACACTTCCCCCAAACAGTACATTTCAAAAGAAAAACTCATAGTGTAGTAGTCAAAGAAAATAATAATTTGGAGTGAATAGGGAAAAGACACCCGTGGTGGTAAAAAAACAAAAAACCTGTGCACTCCAACTTCCCCACATGCAGTACAAACTAACCAAACAGAATGTAATGACAAATGCCAGTCCAATGTATGTAGCAAGGAGTATACGGATGAGTCATAGCACTGTCACCAATATCCACCATTACGCATGATCTCAATCAGTAGTGGGGGCATAGGTGTGAGCACAGGGTGTGCCAGGTGTGCCTGTGCACACCCTAATGACCCTGTGCTGAGCAGATTCCCCCTGCTGCTTGGCTGCAGAGAAAGGGACCGAGGATCTCTGTCCTCAGTCCCTTTCTCTGTCTCAAATGTGAGACATCAGGGGTCTTTCTGTGTCTCAAAAGTGAGGGCGAACTGACAACTCATGGGACCCCCGGACAATATGAGATTATGGGGCCCCCAATATTTTTTTTACATTCTTTTCACAATGCTGTGGGGGGAGGGGCTTTCATGAAGTATCAGGGGTCTAAATAGACCCCTGAAGTCTCATTTTTGAGACAGAGAAAGGGACTGAGGACACATTCCCCAGTCCCTTTCTCTGTAGCCTTAACTGCACTGCAGATGAATAAACAGGAAACACAAATACCTGCAGCTGCTGCCAGCGGGAGAGGAAAGGAGAGGGCACTCTGGAGATTATAGCCTACAGAATTCCCCTTACATCCTCCCAAGTGTCCCTTTAGTAATACTGTACTAAGGGGGTACCCTGGAGGAAATAAGGGGGCACTTTAGAAGCACTAAGGGGCACTCTGGAGGAGTTACAGCCTCCTGTAGAGTGTCCCCTTATGTTCTGCTCCTCCAGGGTGCCCCTATTTAACCACTTGCCTACTGGGCACTTATACTCCTTCTTGCCCAGCCCAATTTTCAGCTTTACGCACTGTTAAACTTTGAATGACAATTGCGCGGTCATGCACCACTGCACCCATAGGACATTTCTATCATTTGTTTCACACAAGTAGAGCTTACTTTTGGTGGTATTTAATTACCGCAGGGGGGTTTTATTTTTTGCTAAATAAATGAAAAAAGACTGAAAATAAAAAGAAAAATTTTTTTTTTTATAGTTTGTTATAAAATTTAGCAAACAGGTAATTTTTCTCCTTCACTGATGTGTGCTAATGAGGCTGCACTGATAGGTGGCACTGATAGGCAGCACTGATAGGGGGCACTGATAGGCGACACTAATGAGGAGGCACTGATAGGCGGTACTGATGAGGAGGCATTGATAGGTGGCACTGATGAGGAGGCACTGATAGGCGGCACTGATGAGGAGCACTGATAGATGGTACTGACGAGGAGGCACTGATAGGTGGTACTGATGAGGAGGCACTGATGAGGAGGCACTGATTAGGAGGCACTGATAGGTGGCACTGATGAGGAGGCACTAATAGGCGGCACTGATGAGAAGACACCGATAGGCGGCACTGATGAGGAGGCACCGATGGGCGGCACTTATGAGGAGGCACTGATAGGCGGCACTGATGAGGAGGCACTTATAGGCAGCACTGATGAGGAGGCACTAATAGGCGGCACTGATGAGAAGACACCGATAGGCGGCACTGATGAGGATGCACCGATGGGCGGCACTTATGAGGAGGCACTGATAGGCAGCACTGATGAGGAGGCACTGATAGGCGGCACTGATGAGGAGGCACTGATAGGTGGCACTGATGGGGAGGCACTGCTAGGTGGCACTGATGAGGAGGCACCGATAGGCGGCACTGATGAGGAGGCACTGATAGGCGGCACTGATGAGAATGCACTGATAGGTGGCACTGATGAGGAGGCACTGATAGGCTGCACTAATGAGGAGGCACTGATAGGCGGCACTGACGAGGAGGCACTAATAGGCGGCACTGATGAGGAGGCACTGATAGGTGGCACTGATGGGGAGGCACTGCTAGGCGGCACTGATGAGGAGGCACTGATAGGCAGCACTGATGAGGAGGCGCTGATAGGCGGCACTGATGAGGAGCTCTAATAGGCGGTACTGATGAGGAGGCACTGATACAGTAGGTGGTACTGATGAGGTGGCACTGATAGGTGGCACTGATGAGGAGGCACTGATAGGTGGTACCGATGAGGAGGCACTGATAAGTGGTACTGATGAGGAAGCACTGATAGGCTGAACTGATGGATGGCACTGATAGGGAGTGCTGGTGAGGTGTCACTGATGAGGAGGCACTGATGAGGAGGCACTAGTGGGCACTGGTAGGTGGCCCAGATTGCAAGCACTGGAGGGCACTGATTGGCAGCACTGGTGGACACTGTTGGGGCTGCACTGATGTGAGAAAGAAAGAAAGAAAGAAAGAAAGAAAGAAAGAAAGAAAGAAAGAAAGAAAGAAAGAAAGAAAGAAAGAAAGAAAGAAAGAAAGAAAGAAAGAAAGAAAGAAAGAAAAGAAAGAAAGAAAGAAAGAACTCCATTACCCTGCACACAGAGGGATGTAGCGGAGAGGTCGTTATACCCCGGGGTATTCAGTACAATCACAGCAGAGAAGCACAGCCCTGCGGATATCTGCTCTACACTTTACATTCCTCCCAAGAACTAGAGAAGTGAGAGTTTAATTAATACCGCTACAGAGCTAACAATAAATTATTGAAGCAGTTAGGAAGAGGTAAACTTTTAAGCGGCGTGAAAACAATGAGTGATTTCAGACACTTGAAATGCATCCTCTGAGTATCGGTAACTGGCCGCCCTTAGCAGAGTCTGGAGAAAGCCGATTGATTTTCTACATTTGTTTGGAACTACAGGGAGCTGTGCGGCTGTAAGTGAAAGCTGAACGCTGGTCTTACTTCCAGCCTAGCAGTTGCACTGGGCTCCTCTCCTCTACTGAAATGACTTTGATTTCCCCGCACACTGTGAGCTGCCACTCTGGACAGAAGCGCTCTCATCACTCACGTCTGTTCCCACCTCTCATTCTCCTTCTCGTTTTGTCAATTGTCCATTGCTAACTTATCCAAGTGAAGAGCAGAAGTTTGAGGGAAGCAGGGAAGAGAACAAGAACCGGTAGCATTGAAATGTGTTGGGATATATATGAATTTATATAGCATGTTTATATATATATATATACAGTATATTACCAAAAGTATTGGGACACCTGCCTTTACACACACATGAAATTTAATTCCATCCCAGTCTTAGTCCTCAGGGTTCAATATTGAGTTGGCCCACCCTTCGGAGCTATAAGAGCTTCAACTCTTCTGGGAAGGCTGTCCACAAGGTTTAGGAGTGTCTATGGGAATGTTTGACCATTCTTCCAGA
This sequence comes from Glandirana rugosa, assembly GCA_018402905.1. NCBI lineage: Eukaryota > Metazoa > Chordata > Amphibia > Anura > Ranidae > Glandirana > Glandirana rugosa. The sequence goes on along the minus strand of BLSH010164238.1, from coordinate 1,083,700 downwards.
ACAGCGTTTATAAGGTCAGGCACTGATGTTGGACGAGAAGGCCTGGCTCGCAGTCTCCACTCTAATTCATCCCAAAGGTGTTCTATCAGGTTGAGGTCAGGATTCTGTGCAGGCCAGTTAAGTTCCTCCACCTCAAACTTGCTCATCCATGTCTTTATGGACCTTGCTTTGTACACTGGTGCGCAGTCATGTTGGAAGAGGAAGGAGCCATCCCCAAACTGTTTCCTCAAAGTTGGGAGCATGAAATTGTCCAAAATGTCTTGGAATGCTGACCCCTTAACCACTTGCCAACCGCCGATCGGCATCTGACGGCGACAAAGTGGTTCGTTATCGCAAAACGCCGTCATACGACGGCGGCTGCGATAACGCGCACTGTGAGCGCGCGACTGCCGCAAAACGCTATTGCTTGGTGAAACAGCGGCAGTCTACGGCTAGCCGCCAACCGTTCACCAATTCCCCAGTCGTAAGGTTCTGTAAAACCTGTTAAAGTACGAGGGTTGAAACTCCTTTGTCAAACCCCTACCGAGGAAGGAGAAGGTTGTACTGACGCGTGGTCACATGTTTCGTTCCAGGTATTTCTGTACCTACTCGTTCAAACTCCACCTCCTTGAATTGACCGGACGTGTCTTAGGACTGGAGTTGGACTATCTTGTGGAAACCCTACTTAATCTCACCTCTGACGCTCGGTCCGGAAGAGCAGGTTGTAGTCACGGAC